>JASSUY010015359.1:0-11424 GCA_032466535.1 Forpus xanthops
GCAGCCCAGGATACGGTTGGCTTTCTGGGCTGCAAGAGCACACTGCCGGCTCATGTTCATTCTCTCATCAACCAACTACAGTCCGTAACGAAGAGTCCTTCCCGAGCTGATTTAGGTGACTCTTTCCACATGTTTAAGTAATTGTCTTGCCCAAGAACTCAGTTACCTGACAAAAAATACGGAAAAATAAAAAAAAGTTTTTTTTATTTAAAAAATATAGTGAATTCTTAATTTCTGAAACTGTTTCTCATAGGTCCCATGATACTGCTTGATCTTTTTTACCTGAATATTGATCTTTAAGACAGATGACTATGACAGTGATTTCTTGGGTGACAGGTTGTTATGACTGCCTAACTTCAGCCAATTGCTTATTGCTTTTTTCTTTTTTCTGTTTCGGTTTGTTTTTTTTTTTTTTTTTGTTTGTTTAGTTTTGTGTTTTGTTGGGGGGGAGGTTGGTTGTTTGTTTTGTTTGTTTGGTTTTTTTGAGCTGACACCTCTGCTCTGAAAATTGCTGAGACAAGATAGGCATGTAAAAATTGAGGCAATCAAAATACCAAGAGTTGGTTGGAAGTCATATCCTGTAATGCTAAAAGTATGATTATTTTCTTTATTTTCTTTTTAAAATATTTTTGTCTTTGGTAGGACAAAGATCACACCAAAAAGGATCTGAATTCAGAAACTGACAAGGAAGTAGGCAATAGAGATACACAAATGACAGATGAAGACAAACTACAACAGAATGGGAACTGTCAACCAAATGATGAAAACCTGTCAATTAAAATGGAAGAGGTTCAAAGCAAAGAATGGACCTCTGACTCAACTAAGAAATGAAATCCAAAGCTTTTAATTTCCCAGTATCAGGAAGAAAATGTCAAAATAATCAACCTGAACATGGTGACAGTGCTAGTAGCTCTTCCAATTCTTGTCATAGCTTTGTCAATTTCTTGCTGAAAGGACAAATATCATCTGAACTATTAATCTCTGAAAATCCATGCATTTCCATGATGGCTGTACTTATTCATAAAATGATTTATGTTAAGTTTTGCCATAAGCTGTTACAAATAAGTAGAAACTGAAAGATGTAAATCTGTACTATCAAGAAAAGCTGGATATGCACTGAAGGTTGTTTAATATACTGCTTATTGATGAGTTTTGTATTGTTTTACTTTGTGGGTTAAAAAAATCCACAAAGTTTTCAATGTATACTGTTTGTGCTTGGAAATGGTGCACAAATATACGCGCTTTCTTTTGTTGTAAATTAAAACTATAGAAAAAGGGGTTTTAAACATAAGCATAGTTTTACAGTTCTTATGTTAAATGCGCACTGACTAGTTTGTTTTTCATGTGCTCGCTACTTGAAGTTCTTGGGTTTTATTTAAAACAATTTCTTATTAATATCCTTAAAATGAATATTTCTTTTGAACAATGCATGCTACTTTTCTGTTCGTAGAAGTATCGCCATGTTATAGATAACAGGCTAGCTTACTTTGTTATTTTGGGGTTGTTTTGTTGTTTATTTTTGTCCTTTCAGAAGTGAGCATGTCTGTATGATGTTAGAACTTACAGCTTTGTTTTGAGCTGTACTGTAGAGCGTCTGTTCAACTGAAAATAGTACAAGTGTCATTATGAAAATATTTTTTTTCGCCTTTGTTTAAAAAAAATATGGGAGCACAAGCTTTAGTGCCTTCTTAAAATAATGTATCTTTTTCTAGAAATGTATATGTGCTATTACTCATTTTCAGCTAAATCATAGAATCATAGAATAGTTAGGGTTGGAAAGGACCTTAAGATCATTTATTTCCAACCCCCCCTGCCAGGGGCAGGGACACCTCCCACTAAACCATGTCATCCAAGGCTTTGTCCAACCTGGCCTTGAACATCGCCAGTGATGGAGCGCATTCACAACTTCCCTGGGCAACCCATTCCAGTGCCTCACCACCCTCACAGTAAAGAACTTATTTATATCCAATCTAAACTTCCCCTGTTTAAATTTGAACCTGTTACCCCTTGTCCTCTCAGTACAGTCCCTAATGAAGAGTCCCTCTCACGCACCCTTGTAGGTCCTCTTCAGATACTGGAAGGCTGCTATGAGGTCTCCACGCAGCCTTCTCTTCTCCAGGAAGAACAGCCCCAACTTTCTCAGCCTGTCTTCACAGGGGAGGTGCTCCAGTCCCCTGATCATCCTCGTGGCCCTCCTCTGCACTTGTTCCAACAGTTCCATGTCCTTTTTATGTTGAGGACACCATAACTGTACACAGTACTCCAAGTGAGGTCTCACAAGAGCAGTGTAGAGGGGCAGGATCACCTCCTTCAACCTTCTGGTCACGCTCCTTTTGATGCAGCCCAAGATATGGTTGGCTTTCTGGGCTGTGAGCACACACTGTCGGCTCATGTTCATTTTTTCATCAACCAACACCCCCAAGTTTTTCTCCGCAGGGCTGCTCTGTATCTCGCCTCTGCCCAACCTGTAGCTGTGTCTGGGACTGCTCCGACCCAGGTGTAGGACCTTGCACTTGTAAATCTTACATCAAGTCTGTTGCTCTTTTGACAACACTATACTGTAGACAAGAATGCAAGTTATTTCTCAGAATGATTGTTTGATTCACTTGTTAAATACTGAAGCTCCATTTTTACTTTTATTTTTAGAAGAGATTTATAGGTGAACGCAAAGATGCATTTTTGGGGACCACCACTGTACAAAAGTAGTAGCTGAATACAAAACATTTTCTGATCACCTGCATCAAAGGCAGTCCTTAAGACATTTAACCTATGTTTGGATGGCCTTAATTTTTACCTCTCCATCATCATTTCTGATACCTGTTGGGTGATATAAAAGGAGTTGTATGCAAAGCTGAGAGGATAAATAATTTGGGGAAAAATGTTCTAATTTACACAGGAGTTATATAGTAGAGATTCTTTTTTCATTCCTTAAAGAGAAAGCAGTTTTGTCAAGGTAAAACATGGCTTCTGTTCTCCAAACTAATTTAATCAGTTTCATCATTGTGAGATTTCTTAAGTCTTAACTTTAAAATTTATACTTAAAATCAAGTTGATTATTTTTAATACTACTTAATACAGTTAAATTACTTAATTGCCTTACCTCATGGAATTATTTTTCAGTTGAAAAAAAAAAAAAAAAACAACACCTGAATAGCATATTAGCTATTTATTCCTTTGTATATTTAATTCTTACCAAAAAAAAGCGAAAAAAAAAAAAAGCGCTTATTACAGGGAATGAAAAATCTGCCCAGTTCCTAAGGTAATGAAACACAACTTGATTGTGAAGCTGCTTATTTGCTCTTCGTTTTCTTTTTTTCAATATGATTTTATGTTCTTGCCACTTTGTGCATTTAAGATTAGAAAATGCTTTACTATGTAAAGTATAAACAGACATTTCTGTGATGCTTAAACCACATGCTGTTTTCTGGTAAGCAGCTTATTCTGATAGAAGAATGACAAATCCATATGCTTATAGAAAGACTGTGAAGGATTATGCCTCACAACAACAGCCTTCATTTATGATGTGTAAGTAGCATAGAGCAAAGAGGTTCTTTGTATACTTGTTACCTTTGGTACCATCTCACTAATAAAAGTATTTTAGAGGGAAGTTTCTGCTGTTATATACTTTTAGTTGATCTAGTCTTCTTCACGCAGCTTCTTTGATTTGAAATGAAATATGCATGTATTGTTTATAATATCATAGAACCATAGAATCATAGAACAGTTAGGGTTGGAAAGGACCTTAAGATCATAGAATCATAGATTCTCCGGTTCCAACCCCCCTGCCATCCTGTGCAAGTAAATGGAAGCACATGTGGGATCCCTTACCTCCCTACAGACAGCTGCTATCTGTCCTTCATCCATGCATGTCTCTGTAAGCACATCAGCTAAAGAACTGCCAGCCAAGTACTCCATAACCACCCAGAGCTCATCACCCACCAGGTAGCTGTCTAAATAGTTTTAAAAGCTAAGTTTCTCCTTTGGGAGAAATTAGAATTCTTGTATCATGTTTCATCTGAGATCAACCCCATGTAATGAAATTACATAGCTCTATTATGCAGCAGTTATAGAATATGTAAAGGGTTGCATACAGTTAGTTAAGAAACAGGCCTTTGGAAACTAATAGTTAAAGATAGCAACATTACAAGCTGACTTAGCACGTCTTAAGTCCATATGCAGCATGTTGCTATAATGTATGTGAATTAATCTGGGAGGCCAAGTCTACTGGAGGCTGGTGAAACCAGTCTGAGAAAGAAGGGGAAGAGCTTCTTTGGTAGGAGACTTGCCAGGCTGGGCAAGGCAGCTTTAAACTAGATGCATTGCAGGAGGGGGAGCATCAATCCATCCCAACACTCCCAGTCAGTTGCCAGCACCTGTAATACATGCTTGGAGTGATGCAGAGCTGCTTCAGCTGCTCCAGCCAATGAGTTGGCTTTATTTGCAGCTAGGCTCAGATGCTGCTATACAAATGGTCGAAGTATGGGGAATAAACAAGAGGAATTAGACATGTGTACATGTCTACGGGGATATGACATTGTTGGAATTACAGAAACATGGTGGGATGGTTCCTATGACTAGAGTGTTGGAATGGAAGGTTATAAGCTCTTTAGGAAAGACAGGCCAGGCAGAAGGGGAGGGGGTGTAGCTATTTATGTCAATGATAAGCTAGAGAGTATGGAACACTGCCTGGGGATGGGTGATGAGCCAACAGAGAGCTTGTGGGTCAGGGTCACAGGGAGAACTGCGATGGGGGACATTACTGTGGGTATCTATTACAGGCTGCCCAATCAGGAGGACTCCGAATGAAGCTCTCTATAGACAGACAGGAGCAACCTCACATGCTCACAGGCCCTTGTCTTCATGGGGGACTTCAACCACCCTGATACCTATTGGAAGGACGGTATGGCCCAGCACAAGCAATCCAGGAGGCTCCTCAATTGTGTGAAAGCCCCTGGAACAGTCCGGACCGGGCCAGATGTAAAAAATGTGCTCTACACCGTAGCCAGGGAGAATGGTCCTACCTGGAGCCCCTGGTAGAAAGCTCCAGGGGGACTTTAGGTCGACCCCTCGGCTTTTGGAATTGGGGATACAGAGGATCTGAGGCCAGCTATACCGCAACTGAGAAAGAGATACTGGCAGCATATAAAGGGGGTTGAGCTGCTTCAGAAGTGATTGGCACTGAAGCACAGCTCCTCCTGGCACCCCAGTTGCCCGTGCTGGGCTGGATGTTCAAAGGCAGGGTCTCCTCTACACATGCAACTGATGCTACATGGAGTAAGTGGGCTGCACTAATTACACAACCAGCTGGAATGGGAAATCCCAGTTATCCAGGCCTGGCCAGAGGGCAACGATTTTGGAATGCCACCAGAGGAGGAGGTGATGCGTGCTGAAGAGGCCCCACCATATAATAAACTGACAGAAAGTGAAAAGCAATATGCCTTGTTTACTGATGGGTCCTGCCATATTGCGGGAAAGCATCGGAGATGGAAGGCAGCTGTATAGAGTCCCCGACGACAAGTTGCAGGAACTGCTGAAGGAGAGGGTGAATCCAGTCAGTTTGCCAAGGTGAAAGCCATCCAGCTGGCCTTGGATATTGCTGAACGAGAAAAGTGGCCAGCACTTTATCTCTATACTGACTCATGGATGGTGGCAAATGCCCTGAGGGGGTGGTTGCAGCAATGGAAGCGGAGCAACTGGCAACGCAGCGGTAAACCCATCTGGGCTGCTGCACTGTGTCAAGATATCGCTGCCCGGGTGCAGAACCTGGTGGTGAAGGTACATCATGTAGATGCTCATGTAGCCTCCTGGTAGGAGGCTTGGCTTGCCAGGCTGGTCAAGAAAGCTTTAAACTAGATGGGTTGGGGGAGAGGGATATCATTCCATCCCAAAAACTCCCAGTCAGTTTCCAGCACTATAATACATGCTTGGAGCAATGAAGAGATATTTTAGCCACTCCAGCCAATGAGCTGGCTTCATTTGGAGCTCGGCTCAGATGCCTCTATATAAACGCCCTGTCCTGGGTTCAGCAGTAGCAGTCATTTTTCTCCTACTTAGTAGCTGGCGCGGTGCTGTGCTTTTGACTTTCAGCCTGTGAACAAGGCTGATAACACCAATGTTTTTTGTTGTTGCCAAGTAATGTTTACTCTGACCAAGGACTTCCTGAGTCTCATGCTTTGCCAGGGAGGATAGGAAGCCGGGAGGAAGCAGAGACAGAACACCTGACCCAAACTAGCCAAAGAGGTATTCCATACCAGAGCACGTCATGCCCAGTATATAAACTGGGGGCAGTGACCAGGAAGGGCTAGATCTCTGCTTGGGTCGGGCTGGGTATTGGTCGGTGGGTGGTGAGCGGTTGTATTCTCTTCCCTTTTTATTTCCCTTATCATTATTACTATTGCTGGTAGCAGTAGTGGTTTTGTGTTATACCTTAATTACTGGACTGTTCTTATCTCAACCTGTGGGAGTTACATTCTTCCGATTCTCTTCCCCCTCCCTCTGGGAGCGGGGGGAGGAAGAAGGGGGGGAGTGAGCGAGCGGCTGTGTGGTTCTGTGTTGCCGTCCAGGTTTAAACCACAACAACCCCCTTCGACCTGCTGGTCACGCTCCTTTTGATGCAGCCCAGGATACAGTTGGCTTTCTGGGCTGCGAGCACACACTGCTGGCTCATGTTCAGTTTCTCACCTACCAACACCCCCAAGTCCTTCTCCGCAGGGCTGCTCTGAATCTCTTCTCCACCCAACCTGTAGCTGTGCCTGGGATTGCCCCAACCCAGGTGTAGGACCTTGCACTTGGCTTGGTTGAACTTCATGAGTTTGGCATTGGCCCTCCTCACAAGCGTGTCAAGGTCCCTCTGGATGGCATCCCTTCCCTCCAGCGTATCAACCAAACCACACAGCTTGGTGTCATCGGCTTACTTACTGAGGGTGCACTCAGTCCCCCTGTCCATGTCACCGACAGAGATGTTGAACAAGACCTCAACACCTGTCTCCAACTAGCAGTACTTAGAGGAATGCTGCCAGTGTGAACTAACTCCCTCTTTACTCCGCTCTCTTGAGACCACCCCTGCAGTCTCGCATTCAGCTCTGGGGCCCCCAACACAAGAGGGATGTGGACCTGCTTGAGCGAGTCCAGAGGAGGCCACACAGAGATGTGCAGAGGGCTGGAGCACCTCTGCTACGGAGACCGGCTGAGATAGTTGGGCTTGTTCAGCCTTGAGAACACAAGGCTCTGGGGAGACCTTAGAGCAGCTTCCAGTGCCTGAAGGGGCCAACAAGGAAACTGCAGAGGGGCTTTTGACAAGCACCTGTAGGGACAGGACAGGAGGGGATGGCTTTAAACTGACAGAGGGGAAACTGAAATACTGGGCTGCCCCGTCCCTGGCAGTATTCAAGGCCAGGTTGGACAGGGCTTGGAACAACCTGGTTGAGTGGAAAGTGCCCCTGCCCATGGCAGGGAGTTGGAACTAGATGAGCTTTAAGGTCACTTCCAACCCAAACCATTCCATGGTTAAAGAGAGGTAGTTTTCTTCATGTTCAGTTTGCCCCTAATTCAGGCACAAATTCTGATTTTGACCCTGATGATGGATTCTGAGCCTTGTTTATGCCAGCAGAAATTGCCAATGGAATGTATGGTGTCCCTCTGCCTTCTTTAGGTAAAAAAACAAAACAAAACAAAAGAACCCCCAACCATACCCATACAAACAATATTTAATGGGCAAGATAGACTGGACTTGATATTACCACCTTCAGGTTGGGCCATTACTGACTTATAAAGATACCAATTCAACCATCAAGAAGTCTTCTCTTTAGACAAAGTCCCTACCTATCTCCTTTGTTAGCCTGTAGATATCTCTTGGAAAAGGAGCCTGATTCTCCTCTTCCTCTGCTCTGTGTCTCTTCCTTCAGTTAGGAATAAAATATAGCCATTTGATTTCTAGTACTTGCATGCTGTTTGTCAGTAAAGGTAAGCTGCTACCTAGTTCTTTGAAGCTCCCATATGTTTTATTCCATCTCTTCTCCAAAAAGAAAACTACTATTCATGCCATATTTTACACTCTTCAGAAAAAGGATCTGCATCTTCAAAAACTGCCCCAACTCAGTGCTGCAGTGTAAATCAAGACAGCTGAAATGCCAGGTTGTTGGATAATCTCCTAGTTTGTGACCATTTCAACTGGGCAAAGTCAATCATTAAAGACAGCAGACACCCCTAAATACAAGCTAACCAGGACTTGGTAGCCCAACGTATTGACAAATACTTTTCAGAATAACAGAATTACTGAGGTTGGAAGAGTCCTCTGGAGAACACCTAGTCCCCACACCCTCACAAAACAGGATCAACTAAAGCAGGTTACTCAGGGCCACATCCAGTCAGGTTTTTAGTATCTCCAAGGATGAAGACTTCATAAACTCTCTAGGAAAATGGCTCCAGTTTGCCCAGAAAGCACACAATGCAAACATTAGAAAAGACTTTTCCCATATTTCAATATATGCCCACTGCCTCTTGCCCTGTCACTGGCCATCACTAAGAAGAGTTGGGCTCCATCTTCTTCACAGTATCCCATCAGGTATTCAATACTCACTGATACTCAGCCTTCTCCAGACTAAACAGTCCCGTCCCTCTCAGCCTCTGTTCATATAAATCTCTCCTTCTCATATAAAAACCAATGTATTTCTCTCATCTTACATCTTCAGAAAGAACACTGTCCCTGTTTTGTTTAATGGCATCAGTACAAAAAGAAAAATTCATATCAATGTAGAACTTTGTACTGCAAGTCCATTAAAATGATGCCCTAAATTTCATTGGAATTCTCTGCCGAAGTACATGACGTTTGAGCCTTCTGTGATGCTTTCTTAAATAGGAGGATGCTTAAAGGGAAGCATAATTGTTGCAAACCAGAGTATGAATTTTTCTGCAACATCCAGCTAACTACACTTGCTATTTGATATTAGGAACCACATCTTCCACCAAGGCTCTTATATAAGCTAGACATTACTGTATTAGGTGTGCATGGCGAGGTTTTAGTAGCAGGGGGGAGGCACAGGGGTGGCTTCTGTGAGAAGCTGATATAAGCTTCCCCTCTATCTGATAGAGCCAGTTGCAGCCAGCTCCAAGATGGAGATGCCGCTGGCCAAGGCTGAGCCCATCAGTGACAGTGGTAGCACCTCTGGGGAACCATATTTAAGAAGGAAGGAAATTGCAGCAGGACAGAGGAGTGAGAATATGTGAGAGCAACAACTCTGCAGACACCAAGGTCAGTGCAGAAGGAGGGGAGGAGGTGCTCCAGGCACCAGAGCGGAGGTTTCCCTGCAACCTATATTAAGGCAGGCTGTGCCACTGCAGCCCATGGAGTTCCACGGTGAAGATATTCCTCTGCAGCCCACGGAGGACCCCACACCAGAGCATGGGGATGTGCCCTGAAGGAGGCTGTGACCTCAGAGAGAGCCCATGCCAGAGCAGAAAGATTTGCCCAAGGGAGGCTGCAACCCCATGGGAAGCCTGTACTGGAACAGGCTCTCAGGAGGACCTGTGGCCCCATGGAGAGAGAAGCCCACACTGGAGCAGGTTTGCTGGCAGGACTTGTGACCCCATGTGGGACCCATGCTGGAGCAGTCTGTTCCTGAAGGACTGAACCTGTGTAAAGGATCCATGCTGGAGCAGTCTGTGGAAGACTGTCTCCTGTGGGAGGGACCCCCACACTGGAGTAGGGGAAGAGCGTGAGAAGGACAGAGCAGCAATGACCTGTGATGCAGAGATTAGGCGATTTATCAAGAGTTACAAAAAATTTGGTGGCCTACTTGAAAGGTTAGATGCTATAGCTTGAGATGCTGAGCTAGTTGGTAAATCTGAGATGGACCTTAGATGTCTGGGAGAACTTTTACATAATGGATGCATTAAGGCTTTAAATGACAATTCCTTTGGACAAGAAAGAGCAGGTAAAATGTGTTTTGGGGGGAGGAGGAGAGGAATAAAAAGTGTGAAGAGATCTGACACTTTTAATAATAATTTAATTAATTTATTATAATAATTTAATTAGTAACTTTTATAATAATTTAATAATTTTAATAATTATTCTTGCACTCTGATTAGAGCAAAACAGGGGAGAAGATTAACAAAGTATTAACATGCTAGGTGATTTAGAAAAAATTATTGTAGTGAGAAGACTTTTTAGTTTTGCTTATTGCCCTCCTTTTCCTAAGTGAATCGTCGCAGTAGAACGCAGCATGCTTTTGCTTTACCGTGAAATTTAAAGTTAGTCTTCTATTATTATCTGAAAGACCTCGAGATTCTGGAGATTAATTAATTAAAACATTTGATTATGAAAAAGTCTTTTACTATAATTGAACATCTGCTGCTATAGCATCAAACTTTTTTCCCTTTGTGCTTGTATATAATATGCACATAATGGCTAAATATTTTAATAATTTGGTCCTTTAAGTGGGTAGACTTGGAAAAGTTAAAGGCCCAACATTCCGAATATCAGAAGTGCAGGTGAACGCAAAGTTAGCCATCTCTCATGAAGAAGAGTTGGCACCATTGCACAAATCCATTCCTTCAGATCCAGAAGAAAGAAAAAGGTATTGTGTGGCATGTTCCCCCTCCCTTGCGAAGGTTGAGAAGATCGCTCATTTATTTTTCTAATTTATTTCTACTAGGTATATCATCCCATGCCACACTAAGGCAGCTCATTTTGATACAGATTGGTGTAAGAAAGATGATTCCAATCTGTTAATAGGTATCTATGAATATGGCTATGGGAGCTGGGAAATTATAAAATGAACCCTGATCTCAGTTTGACACAGAAGGTATGTCATCTACAAAATTTCATCAAGGATTTTTTTTTTTTTTTTTTAGGTAACAATGCTAATAAGAACAATTATTGAAATATCTTATTTTATGATAACTGAAAATGCACAGAAGTTAGGTCAGTTGTACTCCTTTGTATCCTGGTAAATTATTAGATTTCAAGATTTTGTGTATTCAGTTGATGTATGCTTTCTTAGAACCTATTACGTTTCTGTATTTCTATTTATTTGGATCTCTGTCACCTGGGTTCTTTCTCTTCTGTCTTTTACTTCCCTAGTTTAAATGCTCTAGTTTTGTTAATTTTATTCTCAATCTTTTGGAGGGAAAGTTGTTTTGGGGTTTTACTTTGGTTTTCCTATCCCTGGTTTCTTTGCTTGAAACTCATTCTTAACATAAGAATAGCTATACTCATCAGATTAGAACTAGCACAATTGTTGTGGGCTGGCTTAGAGACCCGTTAGAGGCTCTGAACAATCCAGGCTTTGATGAGTTGGAATATATTTCTAACTGTTAAGAGTAACCATAGATAAGTTAAGCATCGACCCTTGTAAACCCTTATAGTTGCTGCTGAGCACTTCTTCCGATGCAGGCTGGCCACCTGCATCGGAATGAGTGTGAATT
>JASSUY010015360.1:0-13212 GCA_032466535.1 Forpus xanthops
CATCCTGGGCATAACGTGCTGTGGTATGGAATACATTTTTGATCAATTTGGGTCAGGTGTCCTCTCTCAGCTTCCTCCCAGCTTCCCCTCCTCCCTGGCAGAGCATGAGATTCAGAAAGTCCTTGGTCAGACTAAACATTCGAGCAGTAACTGAAAACATCAGTGTTATCAGAGTTGTTCCAGGGCCAAAAGTCAAAAACACAGCACTGCACCAGCTACTAAGAAGGAGAAAAAATTACTGCTACTACTGAACCCAAGACAGCTAGATTTGGAACTCTGGAACCAGTGTTAATCATGAATGTTTGACCTGTAAGTTTTGTGAGTAGCAGGATTTTTTTTTTTTTAATGGACACAGCAGCATTAAAATTTGAAATCTGTGAGGATAAATACCATATTTGTTTAACAAACCTTAAGTTTATCAGGTGATAAAATGCTTTTCTATTTGCCACCATCGACAATGTTACAGGGATTTAACAGTGGCTTTTCATGGTTGGGGCTCATTTTAATAGCTACGAAGTAGCTTGAGAGTTATTAAAAATCTGTTACCTTTTGACATCTTTGTCAGTGACATGGACAGTGGGATTGAGTGCGCCCTCAGCAAGTTCGCCGATGACACCAAGTTGTGTGCTTCGATTGATACACTGGAGGGAAGGAACGCCATCCAGAGGGACCTTGACACACTTGTGAGGTGGGCTGATGCCAGCCTCATGAAGTTTAACCATGCCAAGTGCAAGATCCTACACCTGGGTTGGAGCAATCCCAGGCACAGCTACAGGTTGGGCAGAGAAGAGATTCAGAGCAGCCCTGAGGAGAAGGACTTGCGAGTGTTGGTCAATAAGAAAATGAACATGAGCCGGCAGTGTGCACTCACAGCCCAGAATGCCAACCGTATTCTGGGCTGCATCAAAAAAAGCATGACCAGCAGGTCGAAGGTGGTGATCCTGCTATATGATAGTGGTTCAAAATGTAAAATACAAAAGATTATCTTATATATTCCTATGACATTTTGACATAGCGTTTTACTAGTTTCTTATGTTGGCACATACACAACAAAGCACCATCATGGTGATCAAAAGATGGGAGTTAACCTTAAGAAAAATCTGAATTTATGAAAAAGGTTATGTGCTAGTAAGATCAAGGATATTCCAATGAGAAAATAAACGTAAATGACTCCAAATACTTTCGTATTAGAAACAACAGGTTGTGTTATTTTTCAGGTTTTGGAAGAATTTCACAGCTGGAGTTCATCTTAGGTATATAAAAATTAATAAAATTATCATCTCTGGAATGGGCCTACTGTATGTAACTGTAGCCAATATACATGATTGTCAGTCTTACCCAGTTTGCAACTTAGCAAAAAATTATAAAACTTTAAATAATGCAGATAACAGAACTGGAAGGGGAGAAATTAATTGGCACTGATTTGATTTTATTTTGTCACTCCTCATGTTTGTACATAACCTTGTTCTCATAGGGTTTATTATGCAATTATAGGATAATTAACTGTGAATTTACATACACTTATTAACCTAACATTGAAACCAGCATGGCAGAAAGCCTCAGCAGTCTTAGCTGATCAGAAATTTCATTTTCCTAAAATGCTAAGCATGCGATCCCAGGTAAGTGAGGGAGAGTAGACAAGAGAGAACGAGAGAGAGGGAGAAGGATGGCGCAGAAAGGGAGAAATCAGGTTACTTTTGGCTTTTGTGGAGTTGGAGCACACAAAAAAAATCCATAGAAAGCTTAAATAAAAATCAATCACTGCCACTTGTATATTGCCCTTTATATTTACAATACTCCATCTAGTACAGGAAGTTCCTAAGAGTATAATCATGTCTGAGTAAATGACTAAGAATGTTTATACAGAAGTCAGTATATGTGGAAATTTATTTTTTCCATGCAGAACATTCCAATGAGAGAAAGCAACATATTAAAATCAAGTAAAAGAGGAAGTCGTTAATAAATTTCTTTCCTTTTTAATTGTAAATAGGTTATTATCTATTTTCTATCCAGTCTTCCTCAGAACACTGTATTTTTAATAATTTTAAATTAGTGTTGTCAGCAAACTTTCAATCCTAGGTATTGGAACTTCTTCTAAAACCATAAAACATGATGGTTTCTGATAGCTTGATGTTGGTATTTAGTTAACAGCAAATCAGGTGCACAAATGACGGTGAAGAGTTGCACTTTCTGCTTCCTTTTCTATACTTTTAAAGAAAAATAAATGGAGTATAGTACATCTTCTGCAATCCTTTAAATTCTCAAAATGGCAGGGTTTGTTTTTTTGGGGTTTGTTTTTCTTCTTTTTCCTACTGAAATCTATGAAATAATCAAGAATGCTGATTTTGAGAGGGCAAGAAAGCTTCATTGTTGCAATATTATGCTCCTGACTTCTGGAAATAGCTGAAGTAGCTCTTTTTTAACAAGAATTTCAAAATGAATGACAAAATGACTGTTTAATTGGCTATAGTCAGAAATTGATCTTCAAAAAAAAGTGTGCATCTGAATAGGATTGATGTTAAAATAAATTTGAGTATACCTACTTTTCCGCTATAGTCTTTCTGAATTTGATTATTTTTTCTTTTCTTCATCATGCTGTGTCTGTACTGAAAAAAAAATCCTTAATACAAAGAAACCAACCAGTCAAAAAAACAAACAGAATGAAAAAGAAAGAAAATAAGGAATGGATTACTGGGAGGATTTGTGACATTTACTTTATTCCAGTTAACTCATTTTTTAAGATTAAATATTACTGAGATCAGAGATTGGTGCTTCCAGGTAAAAGTTGCTGAATTTTTAAATTTTCTGCACTGTTTTTTGCCAGTTCTGATTCTCCACAAGGTTTTCATCCAGACTTCATGCTCTAGAAAGCAACTAATAGAAATAAGTTATTTTATGGGAACTGAACTCTGGGTTGTAATTAAAAAAAAAAAAAAAAAGGGAAGCCAAAGCAGACATTTAAACTGCAACAGTATTCAGTGCCAGCAAAGTGAATTAAACCAAAATAATGTTAATATTTTTTCTTGACTCTTGATATATTGTATGATTTGAAGATAAATCAAACATTTGATGGCCTTAGTTTGTGATATTTGTACAAGAGATAGTTTCTCTGCATCTCACCTGTGAATTTCTGGTAAGCATAAGTGCACCTGACAGTCTAAAAGTCTCCCAAATGCTCTTGTTTGGTCCTTCCTTCAATTTAACTAACATCCAGGGAAAACAGATGATGCAAAAAGCATCATGAACAGAAAAGCTGCAGTACTTTGAGATTCTCAAAATCATTCCTATAAGAGATTTTCAAATGTAAATTGCTGTACTTCCAGGTACTTCATCAATGCTGTGACTGCTTACAGCAGCAAGATCTAAACCGCCTTGCTCATTCCCTTTACACAAGTTCTGCTTGCCTGTCACAGATTTCTTTACATGATTTATGGGCTAGATTAATAAGCACTGGCTCTTAGAATAGTATTCTTAGCATTAGAATTCCTTCATTCTTGTAAAGAATACAAGATTATCTTTCGGAGAGACAAAAATGAAAATGTTCTAACAAAAATATGTTTAGTGGCACAAATGCATCTTCTTGGTGTAACTAAGGTATTGTGATCTTTGTGAAAGCAACCCACACAATATGGGTAAAAATATGTGGATTCTTTTTTCTGATAAATCTACTTTCAAACTTTTATCCTACCCTTGCAAAGTAGTGTGATGCAAAATGAAAAAAAAAAAAAAAAAACATGAAATCAGGCATTCACAAATTCACATGCACAGTTTTTGTCAGCTAAATGAATACAGTATAGAGAGGATAACCATTTGCAGCACCTTCCTGTGAATTACTGATTTTCTTAGTTATGAAACCCAGAACCACCAAATTTTGCTGATATAGCATAACATATACTGTTACCCTTGGGAACAGACTATGGGGAAAATTAGTCAAACAAGAGGAATAGGAAGCAAATTATAGCTATTCCCAAAAAAAAACTTGGTAAACTGCAGTTATATCCAGTGAATACTCTGTTTCATTGGCTATTCTCTGGTTATTAGCAAATGAAAGCCATAATATTTTTCCTTATTCTTTTTTGTTGTCTCACTTCTTCAGTAAAAGCAGCTTTAAAAGCTCAGGGAAAATAATAGAAAATCACACTAGAAAATCACATCTTTAAGAGGTAGCATCTGGGGTTTTATTCCATATAATTTTCTAAGAGCTGAGTTTAGAGAATGAACTCCTCTTTGCCTACAAAAATCAAGTCAAAAGGGTACTCTTCCTTCCTGTTAAGATAGCTTTTCTAGCTTAAATGACAGCTGAAATGGCATTATTTAAAACTATTTCTATAAACAAATAAGGATAATTTATTTACTTTATGTAGTATTCAGCATTACAGTTATATGCAATAGAGTATTTTTTTGTTTAGTTCAGATATGACAGATTGATATTTCTATATGTTATTTTATATACTTGACACAGGGAATTTTAGTTGCTACACTTAAAAAAATCAGCCCTCTTAGGCACCTAACGTGCTTAGCATTTTGCAGGGAGTTGAAGTCAAATGCAAAAAGAATACAACATTAATCTCTCAGTGATAAAGGCTAAAAAAAAATAAGCAAAAATAAAAAACTCATAATCCATCATGATATCTACGTTACCTACACAGGATCTCATCTGTGATGACATAAGTAGGAGTGAGATAGTTTAATTTTTTGTACTTATATTGCACGAATATGTTGAGAGGACATATATAACATGAGCAAATTTGCATGAAACTATCACAAATTACCTCAGGAACCTAATGAAACTATCTCATATTACCTCAGGAAACTAATCTCACTTTCATGTGTGTAGGCTATCCTACATTTTTATGTAATCTAAAAAATTATTGCTCTTCACTTTTACTGACTCTTTTCCTAAAATTACAATTCCCTGCATCACAGATTCCTCAGAGTGTGTCAATTATTTCTGCAGATATTACTCACGTTTTCATGGTTTAACTCAGCTGGTAGCTAAACACCACACAGCTGCTAGCTCACATCCCCTCAATGGAATGGGGAAGAGAACTGGAGAGAAAAAAAAAAGTAAAAATAATGTGTTAAAATAAAACCAGCTTAAAATGACGGTTTTAACAGGAGAAAATAATAATGATAAAAAAACAGAATATACAATTGATGCACAATCAAATTGCTCACCAACTGCCTATCAATGTCCAGCCAGTTCCCTAGAAGCAGCGCCCAGGCAGCTTCCCTCCTGTACTTTATATGCTGAGTATGACATCATATGCTACAGAATATCCCTTTGGCCACTTTGGGTCAGCTCTCCTGGCTTCAGCTGAGGTAGAGTTCATTTTCTTCTTAGTAGCTGGTATAGTGCTGTAGTTTGGATTTGGGATGAGAATAATGCTGATAATGAGTTATAATCCTGCAGTTTGTATGTAGGAACACCAGTCAGAATCAGCAGATTTGCAATGTGAATAGGTAATAAACTGCATGTACAGAAGAATGTAACCATTGAATGCATTAGTATTTACGTGAATAAAAGGGGAACTACATTAAAATGTAACTGTAATGAAGATTTCTTAAGTAATTTCAAGTTAACTTTATAGATGTGTGTCTGATGGCAACTCGGTCTTGGCAGGGCTTTGTGGTTTGTTGTCTTGATTGAATTCCACTTTGCTCATAATTATGTTTTTTACGCACTGCACCTTTGATAACACTAATCAGTTGCTTCCCTACAGATGCAAGAATATGCAGAGGTTGTAGATAGTGTCCTTTTTCATACATATATGCATGAGACATTGTCCTTTTTTGTACAATATCTTCTAAGCTGTAAACAATACAATTTTTTTTAAACATGTGAATTGTATAAGTATAGTGAGTTTTCTGAGAGTGGTTTGTGGTTTCATTAGTCCCCTTTCATACATCATTTATCCATAGTCCTTCTAACCTTGGGATCAAGAGATCAGAGGTGCTCTTCAGTAAGTGGCTAGGCTGCTTGCTCTATTGGCGCTGCTCCTGCTTTCTTCAAATGCACATCTGTGTTGTCTTCAGCTGTATGCTCAAAGCATTACCCCGAAATGTCCATTCTCTTTGGTCTCTTACAATGCAACTTCAAATCCTTCAGTACTCCAAGAATAGCGTCTCAACAGAAACACATAAGAGCCTTCTTTTAGAACAGCAAGGACAATGGACTGAGGGCAGGACATCCTCCAAATACACAATGAGATTAACAAAAAAAAAAACACAAACAAACCATAAAATAAGCAGTACCAAAAGCAGAAGCGACAACTTTTTTTTGGTGGGGGGAAACAGTATAAAAAGGCCACAGGTGTGACTGAGGACTATTGCAGGAGGAAGATTGCAGAAGAAAGAAGACATGCTTGCTTCATTTCCAAGTTCTCTCGTCTAGGTGCTCTCCAGCATGATTACCTTGACAAGTAACTAAGAACCAGGAAAGATCACAGTCTATGTGGTACCAGTTCCATGGAATTCTACACTCATAGCTATTTAGAATAGGATTATTAAATACTAATAGCTTTATATACTTAACAATGACAATATTTTATGCAGCCATATGCATAAAATTCAGTGAAATTTAAGTATAAAACTAGCTTCATTGGTCAGACTTCTAAGCACATTCACATTCATCACAGCTATCACTTTTTCCCTGACATATATATATATAGATGCATACATATAGCAATTCCAATATGATCATATAATGCTAAGTTTCTGCATATCTTGAGAAATAGAATGCAAGGAGGAGCAAAGAAACTTTTTAATTTTTAAACTATGAGAAAATAAAACAGGAGTTCAAACCCTGCTAGATACATTTAAGAGAGATATAATGAACACCTTTCAAAGGCATTCATAACAAAATTTGATACAATTTGCTAAAACACTGAGGATTTTTTGTGTGCACGTATCAATTTGGTTTCCACTTGGTAGGTATGATTTTCTAAATATCACAATACAGCATAAACGTTTTTAAAAACCTCCTCAGATGCTGCATTTGACCATAGGTATTTATGCTGTGGATTATATTTGATGTCTTTGCAACTGTGTGTTGCAGCGTAATAAAAATCTGCTTCTGACTAAAATGCAATTGCACACTTGTACAGTTACTTGCAATTTACTGCAAGTTTTTATGCACATGTGTTAAAGGGTGTTATGTGGCTGTCACCTTCAGCAGCTACATAAGTCAGGGATTTTTCCTGCCCAGCTGCTGGAGCAGAGCCCAGCATAGCTGGAGACCCACAGGTATCTTCACTCTCGGTTGATAACGTCCTGGTTGTAGGTTTATCTAATAGCAAGGCTGAGCATGCATCCCGGGTACACACTGACACACAGAGAGGACTGCCACAGTCAGCTGCACAGACAGTTGCAGAAAGGCTGCTACCTACAGAGACATCCCAAAAAATACTGCCAGGTTTCAGATATAAGTGTGGGTAGTCAAGTACTCTTCCTCCTTCTGGATGGTCAGAATTGAAGGTCTCTAGTGAAAGCCCACGTCCTCCCTTTCTTGATCCGTAAACATACATACTTAAGCACACTGTGACCACCTGATGCCCCAGCTGGGACTGCTGCATACACAAAATCTATCTTCATTTTAGGAGCACATTGAATCCTTAAAGTTCTAAGTTGTTGAGACCAGGCTAAATACTAAACATATAATGGATTTTCTCTCTTCAGCCTTTGGCCATGTAATGAAAATAATTTAAACCAGGCAAGTAGGAGACTGGAAGTTGGGTACAATGTTTGTGTATGCAGCAGGCAGTTTAATAATTGCTCCTTGGGAAAATAATTTTGAGCATAGTACAAATGCAAGTAGTAATGTATATATTACTAACAACAATAATATTACCTGCTGTATCCAGGAGATGTGAAATGTTAACTAAAGAATTTCTGGCCTGGTATAAGAGAGAATAGATCAAAATATTTCCTAGAAGGCTGCAGTCTTCCCTCCTTAGCAGGCAGCCCTCTTTGATCTTGCCTTCTTAATTTGCCCTGAGGTTTTGGAAGTTTTCAGAGTTCTCAGAACTACAGCAAAGAATTAATTTACTACATAGATATTAAAGTCACGTCTTCTTTCTACTATATTGAGTGTTAAGACATTGAAAGACAACTAACTTGATGAAAGTGAAGCCTGGTAACGAATCAACTCCTTTTTCAAGCTGACAACAAAGGGTGCTGACAGTGCTGTAGCAGCCTGAATAGTTTGTTCTACTGAAGATGGATTAGGTCGTTTCATTCAAAGAGACTATGCTGCTGGCAGATTCAGGCATAATGACACTGCTAGAGACTTCTAGATTTAGTCTTGCTAACAGAGATCTGGGTAATGCATTTGGAAAAAAGAAAGATGCAGAGCTGTAAAATCAAGTAGACAAGTGGGCTTCACTGAAATAAGGTTAAAAATGCAACATTATGAGGATTTCTTGCTGGCTTGGTAATTTCTGATCCCTTCATTAATTAGTGTTGTCTTAGCTGTGAATGCATACTGAGTAAACTGAAATTATAAGTTGCACAATAGATACATCTCACTTGTATTTCAAACTTGTTCAAAACACTGGTCAGGAAGCTTTTCAGACAGAAATATCAATATAAGAAAGTGGAATCCTTCAAAAGAAGAACCAGCGTTTATTTTCTTGATCCAAATTTTATCTAATTTCATGCTTCTGTACCCATTTACATGCTCATCAAATGCCCAGTAAAACTGTCATTAGGTTAATCTGTGCCTTTAATCACATTTCACAAAGTGATTTCAACTTTATCTTGCAGAATGTCATCTCTTTACTTTCTACAGATTGCATCTATATCTTCAATGAGTGGCTTTGTAGGACATCTAAGAGAAATATGCTCTCCTGAAAAAGCACTTACTGCTCCATTTAGAGCCTGTGGGAAAGGGATGGCAGTAAACTAAGTGATCAGCCGTGAATCTCCATGGCAGATGTGAGTCTGCACTAGCTTATGTTAGCAACAGTCCTGTATTTCTGTCCCTCCTGACTTGAAATTAATGTTGCATCCTAAGTAACATTAAAATTCAGGCAGAGTTTATTACAAATAAGGTCTCTTTTCAATCACTTTTAAACTTCTGAAAAGGTGAGATAATCCATTGCTGAAGAACACTTAGAATACTTTTAACGTAATGTCACATAGCAATTTCCTTGTATCTTAATCTGATTTTTCTCAGTTTTCTATTGCATCCTCTGCCCCTGAAATGCTTAACAATTTTTATATAAACAAAGAGAAGCCCTGCTGGTGAAAGACTGACAATTTTAGGGTAGCATATTTCTTTCAGATGGCTTTTACCATTTAAATTTTGTGTATTACAGAGATGATGGAGCAGAGCAGAATAGAACAGGACTGCACAGAACAGAACAGGACAGGACATGAAAAGATAGAAGTGGTTAGAATTAGATAGAATTGAATAGAATCAAATAGAATTTAATAAAATTTAATCGAATGGAACTGCATTGCATAGTAAAATATGGAGCAGAATGGAGCAGAGGTCATTCCTCGGCTTCCTTTTTTCCAAACTAGACAAACTCAGTGTCCTTAGAGGTCTTCATAGGACATGTCTTTCACTCCTTTCACCACCTTGGTTGACCCCCTCTGGGCACATTCAAGTACCATCACATCCTTCTTAAATGGTGGGGCTTCGAACTGCACACAGTACTCAAGATGAGGTCATACAATGCTAAATAAAGCAGGGTAATCACCTATTTCACCAGTTGGTTATACTGTGCTTGATGCAGCCTAGGATGCAGTTTGTCAGGCACACTTCTGGCTCCTATTGTTCCCGCTGCCAACCAGCACGCCCAGTGTCCGTTTCTACAGGTCTGCTTTCTAGCCACTCCTCTTGCAGTTGATATTTCTCATGTTACTCCATCAAACATACAGAATCAGACACTTGTTTAATTTCATGCCATTGACAACTGCCCTATGCTCTGACCTATCTGGATTCCTCTGCAAGGCCTCTTGTCCTTGAGACAGGCAACAGCATCTCTCATTATTAAAAAATTTATGATGGTGCATTCAACTCCTGCATCCAGATTGTTGATAAAAGGTTTGAACAGCACTGGCCATGGAGTCTTTGGGAACACTGTTGGTGACCAACTACCAGTCAGTAGTCCCATTCACCACGACATTTTGAGCTGCACTCTTCAGCTAGTGCTTCACGAAGTGCACTGAGTACTTGCTGTTCTCATAGTTGGACAACTTGTCCGGAAGGATGCTGTAATGGACAGTAGCAAAAGTCCAGAAAAAATTATATCCATTGCCTTACCTTCATCTACAAGGCAGGTGACCGTATTGCAGACAGGTATCAAATTAGTTGGAACTCTCTGTTTGAGAACTTATGCTGTCTGTGCCTGATGACTGCATTGTCCTTTATATGTTTTTCAATGAGCTTCACCATGATCTTTCCAGATATTGACATTAGGCTAACAGATCAGCAGCTACCTGGGTTTTCCCTCACTCCCTATTTGTAAATTGGAATAAAATTAGTGGTCCTCACTATGTTGCATATGCATCAAAAGAAAGTGCCCATTTAGACAACGTGCATATGAAGCATGATTTCTCAACTAAAATCTTACAAATTACTTCTGTGAAAATGTGATCTTTTCCAATTTAAAGATAAATGAACTTTGTGCAATGTAAATGTAAGAATGTGCAAAACCAGACATAAGAACTGTGGGGGAAAAAAATCACTGTAACTGAAAGATGAATGTGCAGAAGAAAGGGCTGAGAAGTAATGAAGTTGGAAAATTATCTGAATATCAGGAAGAAATAAGGAGAAAAAATAATGAAGGGAAGAAGAAGCTAAAATAAAAGTAACTTGTAGAGAGTAACTCCTCTTCTGCTGTATGCAAGTAAACACTACAAAGTTTTTTAATCTCTCTTTTTCAAATATTTAAGTCCAAAAAGTGTCTCTCCATTAGTCTGAATGCAATGCCTTAAGGGGTAGGGGTCAATGGCAACAAGTTACTGCCTAATGCAACAGGGACAACTCCCCTGTGACTGCCTCAACTTTCCAGGTAGGAATTGGTCTATTACTTGATGAGGTTGATCACCTCATAATGAGGGAAACAGACAAAGCAGAGATATCTTTAATCCTTTCTTTGCCTCCACTTTTAACACCAGTGATGGGGCCTGCTGCTCCCAAAGCCCTGTATTAGAAGACTGGACTGCTCAAATTATAAAATCCCATAAAACTGTGAACTTGTTTGAGACTTATTGCTCCAGCTGGATGCACGTAAATCTATGGAGCACAATATGATTCATCCCAGAGTAGTGAAACAGATGGCCAATGTTATTGTGGGACCTCTCACATTATTTTTCAATGGTCATGGGAGCCTGGGAATGTCCCAGTTGATATTCGTCCCAGTTTTCAAGAAGGAAGACTGTGGTAATTACAGGCTTGTCAGTCTCACTTCAGCACCTGGTAAACATATGGAGAAGGTTATTCTTGTGTTATTGAAAAACACTTGAGAAGCAATATAAGCATTGGTCATAGTCAACACAAGTTCACAAGGGGAAAGTCCTGCTTAACTGACCTAATTCCCTTTTATGACATCTAGCTGTCCAAGGGAAGGCAGTAGATGCAGTGGTTTTGGACTTCAGCAAGCTTTGACACTATTTCTCGGAGTATCCTTTTGAACAGATGCCCAGCACACAGCTAGACAAGTCCATAATATGCTGGGTTAACAATTATCTGATTGTTCACCCAGCTCAAAGAGTTATAGTAAATGGAGTTAGATCAGGCTGGCAGTACTCAGATAGTAATATCTCCTTAAGTGCTGATGGTAAAACAAGAGCAGTCAGACTTTCAGAAAACTGTACAGAACCAGCATCCTGACAAATTTTGCAGGGTTTTTTTTCTCATCTGTAGTTAAAGCACAATGATAGAAATAACTTTCAACAATGTTTGGACACACTTTGTGGAACTGTAGTCTTTAATCAGCTTGAGCTGCTTTGTTAATGATTATTTTCACCAAATTTAAGAAGTTCTCCCTAGTAAGCATACTTATTCTCTTATTTGAATCCTTATCTTATCCCTCTAATTTGAATTGTTCAGGCCACTGAGCAATCAGGATGTTAATTTCTCATTTACAATATGTTTTCAGGGGTGGGAAACCTGATCAAAGTTAGCTTTGTTCAATCTTTTGCACAAGGAGCACAAAGTATTATGCAGCTGACAAGATCACATTGCTCATTTACTTAGCAAAATAAATGTAAGACTATTGACATTATCCAGTAATGCTTTATTACAAAGATTAACATTGTTCATTTTTGTATGAACCAAAGATTCTCTGTTTCAAGTGATCTTTGTTTTTCTGAGAACTGTCATTTAGTAATGCCTCTGATAACAGTTCAAAAAAATACACTTTTTGTGGGGTTTTTCTGTGTAACTGTCCTTTCATGTACTAGCAAATGTCATTTCTTTGCATGTTTGAGAGCAGCCATGGAATTAATGAATATGCTCTACATTAATTTTGTTAGCATGTGCGTTAATATTTCTGTCTGCATTTATAACTAATGGCACAGCTGGAAATTTCCAGGCAGCGTGTCCAGAAGAAAGGTCATGGTAGACTGAATAATTAGTTTTGCTCTTTTTCTGCTTTTCACAATAGTCCTTGAGCTTTCTGAGTTTATTTTGGGCCTTTTTTAGTGTATCAGGCTATCTTTCTGCTAAATTTCAAGAAACAGCACACAAGTTGCATATTAAATTGCAATGTGAAAGATAATATTCTGATATTCAACAGCCTTGTTGATTTAGGCAGACCAGTTAATGGTCCTGTTAAAGCAAAGCCAAAGAAAATGTAGTATTTGCTTTAACAAGAGATCAAAGGATTAAGATCAGATACATGCTAAAATTTCAAGAAACCATGACTTAAATAAAATAGTCTGTTACTACCAGTGTCTTGCTTTTTATTATTTTTGCTATATATTTCATGAATATCACTACAGACAAAACTGTGCTAAAATTAAGATACACTGGTTTCACAATATAAATTCCAAACCGGCATCTCTGCTTTAGCATTCACTGTGGTAGCTGAAACATTGTCTTGAGCCACTGTAATCACATTGATGGATTCAATCTTCTGTCCAGAAAATTTTTCAGAAACACCACTATGCTGGCTGACTTAATACGTCTAAACGGAATTTCATGTTCTCACAGAAATCACAGAAATGTCAGTCTCTACATGTAGCTTCATCATTAACAAT
>JASSUY010015363.1:0-25868 GCA_032466535.1 Forpus xanthops
AAGGCTGCTATGAGGTCTCCACGCAGCCTTCTCTTCTCCAGGCTGAACAGCCCCAACTCTCTCACCCTATCTTCATACAGGAGGTGCTCCAGCCCCCTGATCATCCTCATGGCCATCCTCTGCACTTGTTCCAACAGTTCCATGTCTTTTTTTATGTTGAGGGCACCAGAACTGCGCACAGTACTCCAAGTGAGGTCACACAAAAGCAGAGTTAGAGGGGCAGGATCACCTCCCTTGACCTGCTGGTCATACTCCTTTTGATGCAGCCCAGGATCCGGTTGGCTTTCTGGCCTACAAGCACACACTGCCAAACCTAATTCAAGTTCAGGTATATCCTTGGTAGCACTTAATCTTATGTTCTAAAAATACCCACTTGGGTGGACTGTTACTGCTACTCTGTAATAATTTCATGGTGACAAAGTTGTTAGTTACTCTATGGACTACTATGAATTGGAGAAATTGTCTTGCTTTTGGTACCGCTACTTCCTGCATTTATTTACAAAGATCCGAGAGCACTTACAGAATTGCATAGAGTTCCTGTGGGAGTTGTGACTTGGGGTACAGTTTCAGGTTATACTTGTTCCAAGGCATTAATTGTATTTGTTGTACTAGAAATATAAAACTCTGCACCTCTTGCTTCAATATACAGGCATGGTATTGCCAATGAGCAGTTCCCTGACATGCAATCTGTGCAATTCTGTGTTTGTTACTGCACTTCTGGGAAGAGTGCCCTATTTCCAGGTTTCTTCCTGAATCTCAAGCTGAGACTAGCATGTTGCTGCTGTTCTCATCTGGCTCTTTGCTATTAATAAGTGGTGGTATCAAAGACGTACTGCTATTTTTATGCCCTTGAATTTCAGCTGCTTTTGAATTTCAGATTTTTTGAAGAGATGTTGAGGTTTGTTGGGGTTTTGTTTTATTTTAAACTATGCAATGAAGCATATTGCCATTACAGCTGCATGTTGGTAAAATGGAAATGATAGCCCTTTGCAAACTAAGAATGCAGTTTCTGCAAAGCAAGTATGGCTCCTAAAGACTGGCAAAACATCATTACTGCATTTGGAATAGAGTTCATTTGGCTTAGAGTTCATTTGTTAGCCCTAGGCCTTGATTGAGTTTTCAGGTTTTGTTTTGGGGTTGCACTTGTAAGAGCAAAAAGCAATGCACAGGCCCAAGTTGCTGGAATTTTCTTTAAGTGATGTTTTTTCTAAGCTTGAAGGCATTTTATATCACAAACTGCTTGTGGCAAGTTCTATATTATCTGTGTGCCTTTTGAATGATACCATAATAGAAATGTTCAATACTTACAAAAAGAACAAGTAAACCTTACTCTTGTTTTACAGGTAATAAAATAGCACCTTACATTATAGTTTATAAACTGTAGTAGTCTGGGGAGGATGTGGAGTAATTAAGTAGGGTTCAAGTTTGCATCAGGAAGATTATAGGTTACATACAGACTTCCTCAAGTGTTATGTCCTCTCGCGTCCAGTTCTAACATTTCACATCTACATAAGCAGTCAACCTGCAAATACAAAAAAAATAAGTTTCCAATTTGCAAGTGGTTACAAAGGCCATTCATTTCACAGACTTTCTTCGTACTTACGTTTTCCCCCCACAAAACATTTCTCCCACAAAAACATTGTTTTGCAGCAGTTTCCAAATGCCACTTTTCTTCTCCCAACACTTATGAAGGACAGAGTTGCTTGATGTTATGACAGTGCCAAATGGAAATGCTTGAAATTTACACTTCTGAGGCATGCAATCAAAATAAATTGTAATTAGAAGTAACTTATTCCAAAGTCTGGGGATTCACTGGGAGATGGACCTTAAAGTTATCACTTGCTCAAGACAGAGCTGTATGCGAGCTGCTCATAAGGGTGAGCACTCTGTGAACTCATCAAAGAAGAAATTTTTTTTGTGAAAGAACTTAAGGCAAGAAAAAAACTTAGGTTCTTTTTTGGTGTCGGAATGATGCAACAAAGGTGTGTTACTCATGGGGTGGTAAATGATACCTGGTTGTTTCTAAAGAATCAGTAGAAAAAAGTGCTTCCTCTACTGAGAGGAGAAGGATAGGATGCAGTAGAAGTTGCATGGATATAAGAAGAAACCTGTCTGTCCTGAGGACAGCCAGACAGTGGCACAGGTTCCCCAGGTTGGCTGTGCAGGGAACATCCTTCCAGGTTTTCAGGACCAGAGTGGATCTGATCTCACACCTGAACCTCCTTGCAGCAGGAGGCTTTACCAGAGACCTCCAGAGGGCCCCTTTCAACCTGAAGGAAGCCGCAATCCAATATTTATGGACAACTAGTTTGTACTAAATATTGGTTTCTAACACATGGAAGGTGGTTTCAGCAACTGCAGTGTTTTGAGCGTGCTACTGAACTACAGCTTGACCTGTGAACTTTTTAACCAAGAGAGTATTACTTTCAGTACTGTAGAGGTCCATTGTTAAACCATCAGAAAAACATACTATTTATGGATAGAAGCCTCTTTACATGTATTTTGCAAACAATAGAAATTAAATTCATATAGTGATAAATTATCTTAATCTTTTGATTATTTGGCTGTCATTATCTTTGTTGATCTGTATCTGCTTTGATATATTAGTAGTCCAGTCAATGCCTGAGATTTTTAAATCTTGTATTTAAATGATTACCAAAGCATAGGAGGCTTTTACTTACACATTTCCTTTAACATTTTTAGGTGGTATTTTGGTAAGATGGGCAGGAAGGATGCGGAAAGGCTACTTTTAAATCCTGGGAACCAGCGTGGTATTTTCTTAGTAAGAGAGAGTGAAACCACTAAAGGTAAGTCTATTTATGTATATGTCTGCTCTCTCCAGTTTCCACTACCAACAAGGTGGATATAATGGCGATTTTTATGTCTGTCACATTATACGTATGCATGTGCACGTACGTATGTGTATAATGACAGTTGGAGGGGGTTATGGGTTTTATTTTTGATGGGGTTTAATTTATGTTAATGAAAGAAGTATTTGTAAGAGGCTAGGATGGATGAGGCTTGGAGTAACCTGGTCTAGTGGAAGGTATCCCTGCCCATAGCAGGGGGGATGGAAGTAGATTCTATCCATTCTATGATATGTTAAATAGATTTTGAAATTTTTGGTGAGGAACCAAGTATGACTTGTTTCCTAGGTGCTTACTCCCTTTCTATACGTGACTGGGATGAGGTCAGAGGTGATAATGTGAAACACTACAAAATCAGAAAACTTGACAACGGTGGATATTATATCACAACCAGAGCACAATTTGAATCTCTGCAGAAGCTTGTGAAACACTACAGAGGTAAGCCCAAGTTCTAGTGTCCTATGCTACCTTGTGCCTATTGAAAGGAAGAAAAACTGTGTACATAGCTTATTTTTAGAATTCACAACTATATTATTTCTCCTTGATTTTGACAAACAGTGAATGGACTAACTCTATTTATCAGCATTAGGATGTTAGTTTTGTCACAGTCTTGTCCCTGTTTAGCAATAAAACCTCTTTTTTCTGTTTTCCAGAACATGCCGATGGGCTGTGTCATAAGCTAACAACTGTGTGTCCCACTGTGAAACCGCAAACACAGGGACTAGCAAAAGATGCCTGGGAAATCCCTAGAGAATCTTTAAGGCTGGAAGTTAAGCTGGGCCAAGGATGTTTTGGTGAAGTATGGATGGGTAAGAGCTTAATGACACATTTCAGTTGTTTATGCAAATGTCACAGTAGTATTTTAAGTAAATCAGTATCAGGATCTGAGAAGATAACCTGATAAAGAATTGAGGAGGTGGCAGACACGATCAGAGATGTTAAGGTAAAGCTAATTTTAAATATAGTTCATTTATAATTATACCGTTTGCTAAGAAAATAAAAGGAAAAAGCAAACACGTTTCAGTAGAAAATCTCTTCAGTATTATAGTGGAGACTGGAATCTGATTTGTTTTTCTAGGAACATGGAATGGAACCACAAAAGTAGCAATCAAAACACTAAAACCTGGTACAATGATGCCAGAAGCTTTCCTGCAAGAGGCTCAGATCATGAAGAAATTGCGACATGACAAGCTTGTTCCACTATATGCAGTTGTTTCTGAGGAACCAATCTACATCGTCACTGAATTCATGACAAAAGGTGTGTGACAGAATAGTTTGAAGATACTATATTTAAAGTATTATTTAAGATGCCAGACACAAATTAAATGTTTAATTAATGTTAGGTTTAAGCTGACTGGAGTATAAGTGGTAATTTTGATTAAATTAAAATGAACAATGCTTGACCTACTTGAAGCAGATCTGATTTAGATCATGGGTGGAGGCATGATTGTTTTGCACGTTTGTGTCACCCTTGCTAATCTTCCAAGTACAAGACTGGGCTTTTTTCTGTCCTCAATTTTAGTGCGCACTGTTACATTTAAATTGGATGGAATAGCTGGTAATATTGTGAGAGTATGCCTGCCTGTAGATGGGTCATGCTCACTGCGACAGAATCAGTAGGGCTTGGTTTTTTTTGTTTCCTTTTGTTGTTGGTTTTATTTTTTTTTTTTCCAGAAGTGTAATAGTAAATTTTAAGAAGGTTGAGGATTTTTTCTCAGATTCCCTCCTTCATTTCCTTGGTTTGAGTCTTTCATCGTTCCTCCCTTGCTCTATATTGTTTCCTTCTCCCCTCACTGCTGAAACAGATGTAGAGATTTAGACTGAATGTAGAAATAAACATATTTGTATTAAGAAGCAGGACATTTTCAAGTCAGTTATTCCAATTTTTAAAAAATGCGGACTTCTGTTCACTTCAGAGAAGTTCTGCTATCCTGGTAAGAAACAGAAGCAGTATTAAAGTCCAAAGATAGTGGCTACTTTTGTTCAGTACTCCACCAAAATTATTTGGAGGGGGGAAGGTGTCCTCTTTTTGTGGTTTTTTTTTTAGGTGTTGTATACTTTCAAAAAGGCAGAAAGGAATAGAAAATCCAAGAAGTTCCTTCTGTGGTGGTGGTATTCCTGAATAACACCAGACAGTTTGTCTGTCAGCTTGTAAAGCTGCAATGCAAAATCAGTTTTCATTGTCC
This sequence comes from Forpus xanthops, assembly GCA_032466535.1. Lineage (NCBI taxonomy): Eukaryota > Metazoa > Chordata > Aves > Psittaciformes > Psittacidae > Forpus > Forpus xanthops. Next base: position 5,054 of record JASSUY010015363.1, read on the forward strand.
AGAAATTGGGTTTGACAGAACAATCAGGAAAAAAAAAATAATAAAAATCTTTATAGATTTCTGTCTAAGAAAAAATAAAGTTTGAAGCCAAAACAAGGACTTTACCTTCCGAAAGCGGGAGTTAAAAAATGGAGAAATAGTTGAGTGTTTGTCTAAATTGTGGATTCAAAATGTCATTGGAAGCCTCTGTTTTAGTTTGAAAAACTTCTCACATTTTACCAAAGAATAAAACCTCTTTGGTGGTTCATACTTGAAGGCTAGTAGAACCAAGTATTTTTTTTCTCCTTCTTTCTTTTACAAGGAAAAGAGGTGAAAATTGCAGAGCACCCAAAATTTTTTCTGGTATCAACAGATTACTAGAGATCAATGTGAAATCTTTGTTCCTTTGAGCTCATGAACCAAGATGGGGAAAAGTCTGCGCAAACATGCATGTCAAACAGCATTATCAGTGTGGATCTGGCCTTCCATACTTCTGCTTTTATTGCAAAAATACAACAAGTGACTGTAACCACATCAGAGGTATCCAGTTCACGGCTAGAGCTAAGAATCCATTGCACAATATGCAGATCAGTGGTTTGTTTTTCTCCAGCATCACACTTATAACTTTGTCATTGTAATTATGACTGAGATGAGACTAATTAGCTACTACTCTTCACCAATTTCTTAAGAAAGAGATCATATTCCTGTACCCTTATAGCATAACAGCACCTGTAGAGGAAGTTGTTACATCAAAGTCTTAGTGTCTTCAAAGAAGTGCAGGTCCTTGGAACTGATTTTGAGTACTGCTTATGTTGTAATGTTCTGGACATGATTGAGTTTTATAAATGGGAAAAGATAATATGTCATAAAGAATGGAATACACTTTTGTTTTCCACTGTAAGAAAGAAACACTAATGAAATAAAGCAACAATTTAAGAATGATTTCCCTAATATAATTGGAACTGTAAGGAAATGAAATAAATCACAGATAGGAAGTTTATTTGTTCTTTAATTATAAATTTCACTGTGGAAAAAAGTTCAGCTAGGAAGAGCACTGATACCAAGACTACTGGGAACAGTCCTTACATATTGCCATATAGTCATCAAGTAGCAGTCTGTTTTATTAGTAATTAGTTATCTGAATTACTGGAATGGATTTCGAAGTACTTGGATAAAACTTGCACTGACAAGTTACCAGGACAGAGACAATTACCAGGAGTCGTTGAGTCATGTATTCTTGGTAAATGACTGATTTTCAAATACAGTCTTTGAGAGATGAGTATGTAAATCATATGTCTATGAAAAAAGAAATCTCATTCATGTTTTCAGATTGCATCAATTTTTTTCTTTTTTTTCCCAAAATGTGTTCTCTTTTACAGGCAGCTTGCTAGACTTCCTTAAAGAAGGAGAAGGGAAGTACTTAAAACTCCCACAGCTGGTTGACATGGCTGCTCAGGTACATTGTATAAACCAAGAAAACTGTTTTGTCCTCAGAGGAGAGATTTAAAACTCTATCAGATATCAACTAGATGTAAATACTGAATGCTCTGTCTGTTGCATGCTGTTCTGTCTTACATCTTCTGTTGTAGGTTTGGAATTTGTTGAAAAGAAACAGTATAGTTGCCAGCTAGCAGATACTGTATAGCCACCCACAGTCTAATCAGTTCTGTCAAGCTCTTTCTGTGCTATACATCCTATACTTATACAATAGAATGGAGCTAAAATAAAGGGGTACAGCTTAATGCTTGGGGAAATGGATATAGTCATGAAAAGTAATCTTTAATAAAACTTTATTTTTAAGATTGCTGATGGCATGGCTTACATTGAAAGAATGAACTACATCCACAGGGATCTCCGGGCAGCTAACATTCTCGTAGGAGACAATCTTGTGTGTAAAATAGCAGACTTTGGTTTGGCAAGGTTAATAGAGGACAATGAGTATACTGCAAGACAAGGTAAGACCCATTTATTTACTAAATTAATAAGACCAGTTACCTTCAGATTACTTAGAAATATTGCATTTAGCAGAATGAGTCTGTATTCTGGCTGCGTGAATAAAGATTATGTGTAAAACTGTACTTTTACAGTTATATTTAAGTGCCTCCCTCACCTAAGTGAAAATTTAGTAAACTTTTTAATGGTAAAAATTATACTTATGTTTTCAGGTATTTTTGGGGGGTAAAACTTGCTACAGTTTGAAGAGAGCTCAGATTCCGGAGAGGTTGCTAATTATGAAGGTCATCCTGCTTTAAAATGTATTTAAGAATCCCAGATGTCTTAAGTGCTTTCATAAATTGTAGCCAGTAGTTGCTGCCCTAGTTGGAAACACCCTTCCAGTTTGAAATGTTAAAATACTAAACCACCTTGAATTTGTCAACAAAGCAAGATGTAAGAAGTTTTTGAGTGCAGTACTCTCAAAATATTTTGAAGTGGAAGCAAGGGAAAATTTAAATATCTGTCTTCCCAATGTTTGTAGGAGCTAAATTTCCAATTAAATGGACCGCTCCAGAAGCAGCATTGTATGGTCGGTTTACAATCAAATCGGATGTGTGGTCGTTTGGAATTCTACTGACAGAGCTGGTAACAAAAGGGAGAGTGCCATATCCAGGTGAGAGGAAAATATCATAGCTTTTTCTTTTCTTTGTTGTATTCTGTGCTTCTGAGGTTACCTTTTGTACTTCTGCCTTCATGCAGAACCCACAGTTGACAGGCAGAGACAAAAACTTAGTCATGCTTCACTGGTTCCTTTGTTCACAAAGCTACTTGGTTTATTTACAGATTAACTATTATATATATTTTTAAGTGTTTTAAGGTAGTACGATTTGTAAATATGTCTGATCATTCATTTCAGGTCACTAAGTATCCTTATGTTTTCCTATCTGTCTTTTCCCTGAAATTTCCGCTTTTGATATTTTCCCAGGCTACAGTGAACATCAGTAGAGTGAACCTGCTAGACCGGTTTTTGAAGTAAACATATGTAACATATCTTGTCAAATATTTTGCTGTGTCTGGGATTTGTAAGGCAGTCCTGATAGTTACATATAATGCCTTTTTCTGGGCCTGATTTCCAATTAAGAAGTCTTTGAATGGGACCTGGGGCAAGCAGAAAGTTTTCTGTGTTTGAGTCTGCTTTTTGAAAGGACAGGCCCAAGGCAGTGGGAAAGTAAATGAATTGAGATAACATACAGATGGACAAAGGACCAGGTACTGAAGAATTACCAGCGTGATAAAATAATTTTCAGAAATAATGCAAAATGTGAAAAGTTAATTTGCGGTAAGGTACGTTCATTAAAGGCTCTGTTCTGGTAGATTCATGTCCATTGCATTACTTTGGGAAACTGGTCTTTGCATGATGTCATTCAGAGCTAAAACGCTTTTCTTTTAGGGATGGTGAATCGGGAAGTTCTGGAACAAGTGGAACGTGGATATAGGATGCCTTGCCCACAAGGCTGCCCAGAGTCTCTCCATGAGTTAATGAAACTGTGTTGGAAGAAGGACCCTGATGAGAGGCCAACATTTGAATATATACAGTCTTTCTTGGAGGACTACTTTACTGCTACAGAACCACAGTACCAGCCTGGAGACAATTTATAAGCCAACAGTCTATATAACATGCACAAATCTGCCAAATGTAAAAGACTTGCAAAGAATTCCTGACATCTGTAAGGAATCAAAGGAAAGAAAATCTTCGCTACTTTGCATGCTCTTAATGGCAAACTGGAATTTCATAATGCAGTTGCACAAAACCACTTTTGAAGTGTTATAATCTAATTTACCAATGACATGTTTTTATTTTTTCCTCTTTCCCAACTTATTTTCAGGGTCCAAAGGAAGCTTACTGAAAATACGGGGTAGAAAAATGAGTGTTGGTGTGAATAATAGCAGAAAAAACAATGTTTGAAATCATTTATGTTCCTGACATTTGATAATCATCCTACTAAAGAGGGAATTATCTGGAATAAGTCATCTTGGGGTAAGATGTTTTTAAAGCAGAAGAACTTTGTGGGACCAAGCAATTTTATTCCAGTTCCATAAAACTCCCTGTGCTCAAATTACATGTATGTGTCCCCCACCCCCCAGGAGAAGATTGTACCACTGTATTTGATACATAGTCTTGATCTTGAAGCTTCCTCTTACATGGACTTAATTAGGGTAGGCAGGTCAAAAGAGAAATTGAAACAGTGAATTGACAAACTTGATCTAAATGGTAGACCTCAATAGTGAAATTAGAGAGCATAATGCACTGTGTTAATACTTGTATTAATATAACTGGAAAGTAGCACAAGAGATTTTTCTTTTATTCTTTCTGCATAGCTAGTTAAGAATAATGAAGGTAACTAGAAAATGAGGTAATATTTTATAAAATTGTGTTGATAAAGTATGATGATATTTGAACTTGAAGCTATGTAATACAATCGGGGGGAAAAGCCTTTCACTCTTAAGCTCCAGTCCCAACAGCGAGCTTTTGTATGGGAAGACTACCTGAACAAAGCTCACCAGGAAAGCAAGACTGAAGCTCGTAAACAGCCATTTTCTGGTCCTTTTTCAGACAGGTTTGGTACTGTTTTACGTGGCTTGTATATGTTAAGAAGGGTGGGTGGCACAAACACTAGCTGACAGAAGTTCAGGGATTTGATTGCACTTTTGCTTTTCTTGACTATTAAGACACACTTACATGCAGTTGCTCTTCCCGCTTCTACCCTTCCTACAAAATTATTTAAATAAAAATAAACGAAAGAAAATGTGAAACTTTAAAAACTAAAGGGATAAAATGTATTTAATATTGTCCGAATATACTGACATTGAAATTTGCTGGTATTCAGCCCAGCTGGCACTACATCTAGATTTATTTTCCTTGGCTACTGACATATCAAGCAATAACATCATATCTTTTACTCAACGATTTGCATGAGGTTCTTGAATTTCTGATCAAGCTTAAGTACTTTAATTTTGAAACACTAAACTCTTACTTAGCTACCAGGTTGGAATTCATATTATCATTGTAAAGCTATCCTACAAATGAATTTCAGAAAAGCTGGTAATATAGTTCTGGTACTAAACTTAACATTCTTCACGGGTTTACACTACATGGAATCTAACTACCAAACAGATCTTTGTAAGAACAGTGCCATCGTTTGTCATTGTCATCACTTATCACCTGTACGTCTGTGGTTATCAAATTTTCAAAGGGCTTTAAGTAAGAAAAACAAAACAAAACTACCCCAAAAAATCATCCCAAAAAATATGATGGAATTTTAATTTTTCTAAATATTTTAAAGTTAATAACACAATCATATCGGTTTATGTATTAATGCAGTTATAATAAAAAATGCCAAAAAATGACGATGGCATTGTTTCGATTTTTAATTAATGAATGGAACAGTTCATTGTAATAACACTTGTATAGCAAAGGAATAAAACACTAACTTAATGAACGTGTTCATTGTAAATGGTTGTGTATTATAAAATTGCTCCAAATGAGTTTGTATGTTTATGAAAATTTATTTGTTTCACCTGAAGACCTTGATGTGGTTCTTACCCTAACAGAGTTTAAAATTCACATTCACATTTTTTATATAAATAGTAATAAGTTTAATTATGTAACTAAGTATTTTTATAAAGTATGGCATTGTTGAACTGTTTTGCAGAATTGGTTCAAAATAAACTTCTCCTTGATTGCATCTGCTTATTTGAGGGGTGGGAGGAGGGAGATGGGAGGGGGACAAAAGCAGAGTAGCTTTCCTATTGAGGGGGAAAGGAGGGAAATTAAACCTTCATGAGTTTGGGGTGTGTTTTTATCCTCTGTAAACTATTTTAATGTACTTCCATACAAGATGCTGAGTTTCTGGTGTATTATTGCTGTGAAAAGGGAGACATTTCCTAGAGCAGAAATCCTTGGCAGGAATGGGCTAGAACAGTTCTGTCTGGACTTAAAACTAACCACCATGATGGACAGACAGACACACAGACTTGAGATTCTTACGAGACCAAGTCCAACATAGACTCTCAGCTGGCAGTCAGTGCCATGCTGCAGGGCAGACATGTTTCTTCTCTCTTGCTTTATCTGGCATTAGCAGCCACTGCTGACTTCTTTGCAGTTTTTTCAGGGAATTCTACACAGTTGTTCTTGTGATAGCTGTTTTTTTTTTATCTTCATTGAATGTTAACCTGTCTCAGTGACCACTACATCTCAAACTGCAAATCCTCACATGTATATACGTTGCCACTGTAGATTAAGAATCTGGAACTGTTTGAGTTTCAGTAATAACTAGTACAACGCTAAAACCATTCTTCCTACAGACTGCAAAGTTTACTGCATTTTTTAGTATTTCCTGTAATGTAATAATGTTTTACTTATTTTTGATGCAACAATGTTATTTCTGGTAATCTGTGCTCTACCCGTTGTCCATCAGAACCCTGTGATGCCCATTCTGCATGCTAGGCTTGCAGATTGTTTCTTCCTGCATTGTTTCAAGCTGCAGTATTTTAAGAATTGTTTCATACTGTTTTTGAGTAACCTTGCAGACATAAAAAAGTGTATGATCCTACTGTTTAGATAGAATACAGCTCTATTTTAGCATGAAAAGACCCTTATGTGTACTTACTCTTGCAATCACTAAGCTCATGAGCAGCTCTTGCCACTGAAGAGTAGCCTTTGAAAGGTTTTGGGCTTTTTTTCCCCCTCAGTCTCCTAGAGTTTGCTGATGAGTGGAAATAAGCCAGAATGCTGTCTCACCCATCGTCTCCTACAGTACTGTTTATTTTAAAATGCATATCCGTAGCTGAAATGAGTATAAATGAATATAAGCAACTAAATGGGCCCCCACTTTTGTTATTTATTTGATCTATTCAATCCAATAAACTTCTTAGTTTTTAAGTTTTCTGTGAAGAAGCTCTAGATGTTTGTGCCAGCTTGCCTCCAAAATGCAATACTGCTTTAGGGCTACACGGTCATGTTGGGTTTAAACCACAGCAGTATTCATTTAAGCTGAACAGTACATTGCAAATGGAAAACTCACATTCTCACACCTTGCTAAGGAATTTAGGACTAAATTTGAATAACTTACTTGGGCACCATAAACAGGTCTTGGGTGGATAACTGCCTGAGTTGGGAATTGTGATTCATCCAAATAGCTGTTGTGTTGTGCAGTAGGTACTTCGACTCTGTGCAGCTGCCCAGAAGTGCAAGTGCCTTCCTAGTCACACATCTTGCTCCTACTTCAGCTTCATCCTAATGCAGGAATTAGACTGATGTTGTCCTTCCAGGCATAGCAGGAGCCTGGGGGTAAGTGCAGGGCTGGGAACCTCCTTTTCAGGGCAGGGTGAGAAGAGTCAGGAGGTGGCAATGGGATAGTTCTATTTTTGTTAAAATGGCCTTTGGTGTGAAAACTGGGCTCTGATCAAAAATCCTGGATCACTGGTGGGTCATACACAGGCTGTTGTCATCTGTTAGAGACTGTTAGGAGGTTGCTGAGAGTGGGGAACAGAACCCATTGCAGGACACAGGCTTAAGCATTTGTTTGAGGGCTATGTTTTGGAGTTCCTCTGTACTTTTCCCTACTGACAGGGCAAGCATTAGCTGGAGAAACATAAAGAACTTCATTGCTTCTTCCTTAGCATAGAGACAGGAGGATGGAGGTGAACAGCTGAGGTGCTAACACTGGGCAGAGGGGAGCAGGTGGTGAGGTAGGATGTGGCATAGCATGTGTCATCTGTTCTCTCTCATAGTTTGAAAAGGAGGTAGGAATGCAGGGGAACTGAGGAGTGTCTGTTCCCTTGTGGAGCAGTGGAAATGGAGCAAGGCTAATGCCACGTGCTGCTGCAGCGTTCTGTATGGAGGTTCTGGTCAGCTCATCCTAACTGGTTCCTAGCAGAGCAGCCTTACTAGAGTGAGGTCAGATACATACCATATGCTTCCACTGGAGTTTTGATTTCATTCTGTATTACCATCTTCACTTCTGGAATGGCTCTGTCTTTCTTGGCTTATGACTACCATAAACATATTCTTTTGTACTAGAAGGCTGCAAGTATAATAGAAATAGCTTCCATCATTTACACTTTAATGTTATTTATTAAGATGACTGCATCAAAATCTGTGTGTTTAGTCATACTGTTTTTATCAAAGGACTACTGTTTGCTAGGGTAAATTTTTTTCCAATATGAAACTGAAGCTCAATCAATAGCTTCAGTGGTTTAAGGTTATTATAAGTAGATTACTAGTAAGCTAAATATAATCTCTGGTGCCACTGTCATTAGGATATAGCGTTTCTCACTCTCAAGCACTTCACAAATGCGATCAGTTTCATTATCTCTGGATGGCAAATTAAGGCAAGAGAGGAAGCAGTATTTTGACTCATCAAGGATGAAGTTGAAGACCGTAACTGAGCCACAGCCAGAATCTAGTGTTTAGTCTACTGAAGTTTCCTTTTGGATAGGCAGCTTTTAGAATTGCTTATCCAACCTCAACTCCTGATCTTGAGCTTGGAAACATGGTTTCCTAAGAAAGGCCCACAGTTAATTTCTTATTATGCCCCACGGTGGACACCTCTGAGCTACTCCAAAAAATGTGAAAACATGGATAAATCCTGTGGGTCTACAAAGCCAGTGAATGAATTATTATGTGCAGACAGAGTGGAGCCTGAGTTGGGAAGCCGTGCTCAGCCTTGGGCTACCCCAGGTTGCCCAGGAGTGCAGCTAGAGACCACACAGACATGTGCGGTAAGTGCTTGATCTTGGCCTCTAAGGATGGCAGGAACTCTCAGCAGTATCCACCTTCCCAGTTCACTCTACAGCTGCGTCTTGAACACCATGATATGCACCAGCCCTGCAGACAGGAGCATTTTGTTAGGCAAAGCTGTTTGTTACAGTAGGATGTGGCTGTGATGGTATTCTACGAGCAGCACTCGGTAAGCACATGCATGAGTTCCTCTGCAGTTCTTATTGCTCTCTTCTCATACCAGATGTAACTTCCATGCATCTGTAGAAGGGCTTTCTAGTGCTCTTTCAGCCAGCCAGGGTCCTAGACCACAGAATGAGCAATTCCTTCTTTACCATTCAAGTCCCATGTTTCACTGGCACTGAGTATGTCAAAACCCTCTATAGCAATCAACTAAAGACTCACAAAACCTGTGACTTGATATTGTGCCTTTTCCTCCTTTTATTTACCTTTGCAAGTGTTTCTCACCGCTCTACTTTTTTCATGCTTTTTTGTATCACTTGGCAATCCGGCAATGTCATACTCAGTTATTTTAAGGATAAACCGTGATGTTTAGTCAGCCTAAGAATGGAGTCTGTATATCACCTGGTCTATTATAATACAAGTAGCTGAAGATCCTTCTGTCATCATGAATGTGCTTGGTCCAGCCTGCCTAGATACACAATTAACCTCAGCCACTCCAGTACATGATTCATGACATCCAAGGAAAGTGGGATGAGATTACTTTCCCCAGTGTCACTAGGAGCAGCAGAGGAACTGAGACACAGGCAAGTGTCTTAGCCAGAACCACACAAATAAAGTCCTTACAAAACTGAGGCTCAGACACTCAAGCAAATAGGCTGCACAGGAGAGACCTCACAGAATTGGAATCGTGGTCTCGTATTTCTGAAGACTCTATGCTGCTAAAGAAAATTGCAATCGGCATGAGGTTTCATACTATGTCTATCCTCTTTCTGACACTGTGGCTTGCTAGACGTTATGTATGTGTGGTTTGCCCCAACAAATAATACATGTTGATGTTGGGTAGCGAGTGGTATGTGGGATTGGAAAAAAACAGAATTCAGCCTCAGCCCTGAGTCTTGGGGACTTTAAACAGCTGGACTATAACTGCCATTACCTCCCTGCCAGAAACAGAGGCAATGAGAACCTGAACATGATTTGAAGTTCCAAAACAACTCTGGGAGACACAGCAGTTGCTTGAAAGGAGTAGTATGCAAAGGCTGTCTGACTTATAGAAATGCTCTTTTCCCCAGAGGAGATGTGATCTGATGGCTGCTGTTTCTTTGACAGTGTTCTGGGCAGTTGGTCTAGGGGCTTTTTATTCCCTCTAGGGAGTCAGAGGTGACACGAGAGCAACTCTTTGTTTTGAATACTCATTGTAATTCGCCATTTTTTTGTGGAAGGGATCAGCATCTGGAAACAGGAAAGTATAAGATGAAACATCGATGGCACTGCAACTAAACTGATGGTGACCACCCAGACCTGGGTGAAAAGTGAGTGATTCCCTCTCCTGGTTGCCCCCGTTTGCATATCTGGTCTTGATTTTGCAGTAATTTATACTTATGTTTAGCTTTAAAATATCAGATAAAGCACAGGCATTGCTGAGTTCTTGGATACTCTGCATATGCTTCATTTCTGCAGGATGAAAAATTGTAGCAACTACACAGTGCTTAGTGGTGGAATTGAACAGAGTATTTCAGAGTCATTTTGTTGGAGTTATGGCACTTCGGAAAGAAAAGATTTTTGTCTAGCCTTGCCTATCAGACGTTTCTCTGTACGTCCTCTTGATTTCATCTTTCTGACTTTGAGGTTTTAATCTGAGGTTTTAATCTTCTAACCATTTCCCTACTGAATATGCTGTTGGTCTGGGAGCCAAATCTTGTACACTTAGCATGCTACAGGATATTAAAAATAACTGATTTAGGCAGTGATGCAAGCAGCCACAAAGGTGGCCTGGTCCCAATGGGCAGTTACTGAGCAAAAGATATTGTCTGCTCAAAAATACTGACAGAGAAAGGGCTGCCACCTTGAAACTGTGAGCATGGGGACTAGCCCTGGGAACTGTAAAGAAAACATCCCTGAAAAGTGCAGGTGGCTTCTTTGAAGTACAGCCAGGGTACTTCGAAACCACATCGAGAGATACCACCGATAAGTGCAAAACAAGGGACTGTAACGGCAGTTTATCACCTGAGAAGGTGGAAAACAGTCTGAAAATAATTGCCCTGAAGGAACAGAAAACAGCATTATCTATTATCTATTACACCTAAAAAACAGAAATTAACAGCGTTTTCTGGCTGCTCAATGTCCTACTTCCTCCAATGTCTGTGATACGAAGAGAACTTAGTTTTTACCTGAAATGGAGCCTCTCTTTCTGAGACCTTCCTGGTAGAATCCCACATGAACTTCTGTGGAAGTTGTACTGATGGTCTTGTCTGGCTCTAGTGTCACAGAGGACAGTGGGAACTGATGTCTACTGCTAATAGGAAGCTGTGTACTTAAAGATTGTGCTTTCATCTGTAGGCCTTTGCACATGATTTGGCCAAGGAGCTGCTTTCCTTTAAGTCTGTATAACTGAGGGTTTGGTTTTTTGGGGGTTGGTTTGTTTTTTTTTCAATTGCTGGGGGCTTTTTCTCAAAAATATCTCCTTACTTAGTTACAATCACAGCAATTGAACTGTATATGTTACCACTGTCTGCTAGCAAATGATTGGACCTTATGTGTTGATCTCTTTGCTGAAGTGATGAGTCATTTGGAGAGAATTCTATTCAGTATTAAGATCTAAAAGAGCTTGTTCTAAAATAACCTGTTTTTTCCTGAGAGCAGGAGGTGTGACAACAGGGGTGCTTTTCTCTCTTAATTTGACAGCTGAAAAGTGTGACTTGGCTTTCCTGTTTAGTTTTTTACTCCTGCTTGGGTAGAGTTTATAAGGAAGGTGAAAAGAATTTATCATCATCTACTCACAGCCATGAAATCAGGCACACCTAAGTTTGGTAGTGCGGGCTGCTGGGGGGAAAGGTTAGAAATACCAAGTCTCTCAAATCCCTGCTTGCTTCAGAGAAATCAGGAAAAGACTGATGGCCATTCCTCAAGTGACTAGAATTACTTAATCTTTTTTTCATCATGGAAGCATAGAATCAGCTAGGTCAGAAAAGACCTTCAGGGTCATCAAGTCCAATTACCCCAGGAGTGCCAAGTCTAACCTAACCATGTCACTGAGGGCCTCATCTACATGGTTATTGAACACTTCCAGGGACACTGATGCCACCACTTCCCTGGGCAGCCTGTTCCAATGCCTGAGCACCCTTTCAGTGAAGAAATTGTTCCTAAATCCAATCTAAACCTCCCCTGGCACAGCTTTTGGCTGTTACCTCTTGTCCTATGGCTTTTTACCTGGGAGAAGAGACCAAACTCTGTTTTATTATGCTATTTTTTTTTTTTATATCTTCCTTGAATCAGAATGCCAAACAATTTGTATTCTGCTGGACATAGCCTTTGGTGGCATGGTTTAGTGAGAGGTGTCCCTGCCCATAGCAGGGGGATTGGAACTAGATGATCTTAAGGTCCTTTCCAACCCTAACTATTCTATGATTCTATGATTCTATATTCACTGATGTGCTAACAGATTAAGAAGCTCATGGTAAGTCTTCTTTCCTTCAAATATGACTTTGGTACCCTCTACCTTCCTAATCCTTAAGCAGCCTCATTTGTTTTGTTGGGAGTAGCTCACTCAGGAATGCACCACAAGCCTGCAAGACCAAAGTTGGAGGGACAGCCATATTGATGAAATCTGAGGGTGAGAAGTCATTGTTCAGTTATTTGATATTCATGCTTGTTCCTCTAGCGAAATTCTCCAATTTAGCAAAATTTATCTATTTTATTAGAATTATGGCTTTCAACCAAAAAAGAATTCATAAAAACCACCGATCCCTTTGTATTCCCCCAGGAAATATTTATGTGAAGTATCATGAAAGCTTTGGACAGTTTACTGGTGTCAGATGTAGTTAAATCAGCTGAGAATTATCTTCTGGGAAATATACACCTTGGTATATCTAGAAATAGTGTTGCCAAGTCATGGGATATACCTGCACTAGAAAAATTGATCATATGTTACAGTTAGTTGGCTTGAGGAGTTTGGTTCAGCTGGATGTTATTGATCTACTTGATAATAAAGTTTTCTGATGGTTTTCTGCAACCTCCTAGAAAGAAACGCAAAGAATATTCTTACTGTAAAAATGTGCAAATTAATATTATTCTAGATGCAGGGTGGTAGAGTTATTTGGAGATGTATCACTGATGTAACTGTGCTTGTAGTTGCATGCCCAGGCCTTGAGAGAAGGTTGGATTCTCTCATGTATAGTAAACACTTGTATTGAGTGTTATTTTTCTATGTTTCATGCTTTGAACAGATGGACTAGACCTAGTCTTGCTCTTCCAGGTCTATGATATGGACAGTGATGACTTTGCTTCCATCTCTCACTCAGACACTTCCCTTCTACTACTGCATAATGCTGCATTGCAGGAAAAACATTAACAGTATGGCAAAGCTGAGGGCTTATCATAAATGAAAATAATCATGTTTCCATCGATTTACGAAAAAAAAAACAAATGATGTCGTTTTATTTTCAGTGTAGGATGAAGCTTACTCACAAGAGAAGTGAAGTAATAATATTTTTCAGTAATGCTGAAATAGTATATTCTAGTTTACAATCCAGCAGATGGATTCCAGTTCACTGCTGCATTAATCATTCAGAAGAGATCTATATCTTGCTCCAAATATGCATCTAGGTTCAAAGTAAAGGTGGGTGCAGATCTGTAGGATGATACTTACAAATGCAGATTTATACAAGAAATGATTGGTCTGGACAAAATAATGGCGAATATAATTTTTTACTATTATGCTATGTTATTTTCTGTTTAAAACTATTAGATGAAATATCTCTCATTATTTAAATTTCTTGACAAAAATTTTTTCTTCTTTTTTCAAATCCTGAAAAATGATGGCAACAATGTTGATGTATACTAACAGAAGCAGTATAGACATAGAATCATAGAATAGTTAGGGTTGGAAAGGACCTTAAGATCATTTAGTTCCAACCCCCCTGCCATGGGCAGGGACACCTCACACTAAACCATGCCACTCAAGGCTCCGTCCAACCTGGCCTTGAACACCTCCCGGGGCGGAACATTCACAACTTCCCTGGGCAATCCATACCAGTGCCTCACCACCCTTACAGAAAAGAACTTACTCATTATATCCAATCTAAACTTCCCCTGTTTAAGTTTGAACCCATTACCCCTTGTCCTATCACTACAGTTCCTAATGAAGAGTCCCTCCCCAGCATCCCTATTGGCCCCCTTCAGATACTGTAAGGCTGCTATGAGGTCTCCATGCAGCCTTCTCTCCAGTAAATGCATTACTAAGAATTTTATCCTGTATTTCTGTGCCAGGCTTCCATGTAAGGCTTCAGGGGAACTCCACTTCCAAGATCGTCTTCTAGAAAATTTTAAGTGCCTTTAAAGTCCAGGGAGGTTTCCAGGCAGAAGCCTGTTAATATTTTACTTTGGTGTTTGCCCAAAAACAAACTAAAAAAGAAGTTTCTCAAACTAAAATAATTGAATGAAAAGGAATAATTAGTTGGAAGTCATACATTCTGATTTGGAAATGTTGCTCCTATGGGCTGAATGTTTTGCCCCATGTGTTCCCTGAAGTGGCCACAGCTGCTAGCCTACTCTGGATATGGCAGCGAAGCACAGAGCTTTCATAGGCTGCCATGAATCATGAATTGCCAAGCTGCTTCTGTGAATACAGGATGTCAAGGACCTGAAGAGCCTGCAGTGGAATGGTGGTGTCGTCTTCAAATGTTTCACTTTTTGTAGGGGGAAGAATTCTCCCTTGCATGGGAAAGAACTGATGCTTGAGAAACTCATTTAAACTACTGCATTTTTTATCAAGAAGCTTTTCTGCAGACAATTTCAGGCAGGCATGTCCATGGTTTAGGGTGCTTTACATAAGTATTTGCTGCCATGATATACTCATTCACACAGAAGACTCTGCTCTGCTTTCTACAGCTCCTGATCTTGGTTCAAACTTAGTCTAGATACTTCTATAGCCATTACAACTCGGTGTTAAGAGTAGCCAAAAGCACTCTACAGTTCTACATACAGAATGGCAATTCCAGCTTTTCATTTCCTTTTTATTTCCTGAATTTCTACCACTTCATGTGAATTTTTCTGCTCTTTTTATGAGAGTTTTACAGAAAAAAAGTTAATGGAATCTTTCAGTATTCAGTATATTTGTTTCTTATTTTCCTTGTTCCCAGATGCTGGATGCAAACCAACAATGGGAAATAAAGGAAGCAATAGAGTCACAAAACCAGAATCCCAATGGATGAAGGAGCCAAGTTTTCCAGATGGCACATGCAACTATTTCAAAGGTTGGACAGCTATTTTTTTTTATTTCAATGATAATACAGTGACTCTGGTCAGTACTCTAGTGCATTGTTAATGCTGTTCCTTCACATATTCCGAGCTCAGGTTGAACTAGTTATTCAGAGTGCCATTAAATCCTTAAGTGTGTTTCCTACAGGACCTTGACACAGATTAGGCACCCGTATTCCCTTAAGTTTAAAGAAATAGTTTGCTCCTGAAGAAACCCCAACCATGTGAAAGCACTGTAATGCCTGCATGAGGAGGGCAGCCAACATTTAGTATGCAATATGAATGAACCTTTAAAAAAAAATGTGTGGTTTCCACACATTTGGAAGTTCAGTTCAGAATTTGTGCTCCCAACACACACCGTTAAACCCCCATAAGTACTGTATATGCATTTCTTTACTGCTTCGCACACCCCGCTATAGAATTCTTTACATTGCTTGCAGAACAGAGAAAGAAAAAAAAAAAACAAAACAATAAAAAGGTTAATTACATGTGTTACATTTTCTATAAAATAAGGAGAAAGCAATATGCGGAATCAAGCGTTATTCTAGCCTTTATGCCACTGAGTTATTGTTGGGAATTAAAAACAGAAGCAAGTGTTGAATTTTCATTTCCTTGCAGGTCTTAGCCCTGCTGGGAATTGGTGTGGCTATCAGAGAATGTGTATAACTGCTTTGGGCTTTTTTCTAATTACTACTTGTTTAATGCAACTACTGCATAACTTGTGGAGCTGGTGCCAAGGCTCCTTTGCATTTCTCACTGAAGTTGAACACTACAGCTGAAAATGACTTGATATCTATTTGAACTATTCCCTACTAAGGTTACCTCCCTTCAATTTATCTCCCTGGTTCGATCTTCCCACACACAATTTCTGTGAGCAACCTGGAAATACTTGGAGTTTTCTATTATTATGATGAGAGTATCTGCTAAAATTTCATATTGTCACATCAGTGAGAAATATGAAAGAATGCATCAATGATCATGATTGCCTGCATGACATTTAGAGAAGTAAGGTACAAGAATACCATGCTGTTCCATGGAGGACACTGTACCTCCATGAGATAACTGGGATAACATCTGTGCAGAACAATGGAGGGTGGATAATGTGGTCTGTAAAGAGCTGCAGGGTTGCTGAAATTGATATCCCCTGTGGCCCAAGGATTGGTCACAGCTCCTATTTTTCTCTGTGGGCTTGGTTCTCAAGCATGTGTTTTGCTGAGCACAACAGCTCATGTGTAGCCATGACCTTGCACTGGTTGAATGAAGGAGTGAATTTTAGAGTGGTGAGGCTCCTGGCTTCTCTTCTTGCATCGGCTCTATTGGTGCCCAACTCTAAAGATCAAAACCTCCTTAATATCATGCTGTTAGCAAGCTTTAGCTCATCCTCTCGATGGCACCAGCAGCACTGTCAGTGGTGCAGGGAGGGCTGGGGAGCCAGCAGCCAACAGCATGGCTGGCAGTGCAAGTCCCGGGGCAACAGCCAGAGTCAACTGAGAAGGCTGCCAGATGAGCTCATGGTGAAGAGACAGCTCTGAGGATGCCGTCTGGCCCAGTGACAGGAACCGGGGTTGGACACAGCCCAGTGACTGCCAGCCTGTCTATGATGACCCCAGACCAGGTCGAGCTGGGCCATCAGCCTGCTGTGCAGGGTCTGGATCAGTGATGTCCATGTCTTGGCACAGCTGCAGTGTGAGATGGCCCCTGAAGAACCCCAAAGTCCCACTGTGGCGGGTTCACTCAGAAGCTTGGGTTTAGTTGGGTTATTGCTGTGGAAGGGTCAAGCCAGTTCTGTAGGGCAAGGCCTTGTGTAGCCATGCACCAGGTTATGGTTTATAGCTTGAGACAGGCAGAGGTAGCTGGCAGGGTGCCACAGGTGCCACTGCCTTCCAGGCAGGCCTGACCCACCTCCAGACAGGAGCAGGGTCTGCAGCAGACAGGGAACTCAAGTCCCAGCCTCAAGCCCTGGGCACCCCCCTGAGGACAAGGACAGGGATGGTCTGAGGCCAGGCCAGGCAGCAGGGTGTGAGCGTGGCTCCGGATCACGCCTGGTGAGGGGAACCAAGGTCAGGCGCAGCGCAGGGGCTGCCTCTGCAGGGCACGGCAGAGCTGGGCCCTGGTCAAGAGGCCAGGCCAGGGTGTTGGTCCATGGCCAGACACATCCACAGCTGTGTCTGGCCATGGACTAACAGGTACACCTGCAGTGGAGCCCAGGCAGAAACCCAGGCCGATGGGCAGAGGGTGTGGGTCCCAGGTCAGACTTGTTAAGAGTGAAATCTTTCAATGCTCTCAGTGCCCTGTCTGAAATTAGGAGGAATTTGGCCAGTATGTATGTATTTTATAAGGCTGAAGCCTTTCCCCCAGGGAAACTCATTGTTAGCATTAGTAATAAGTCACTGCCATCAGCTATATTTAAACACTTTTCACATGAAATGTTTTTAACGAGTCCAAGGACCAGAACTAACTCGCAGAGACATCATAAATAGTAAGGTGTCAATGGACAGGCTGGCACATTTTAGAACACCAGCCTTTAACCTAAATTGTTTTTTATTGCACCCATCTTTCTGCCATGCCTTGATACCAAATCTACAGAATCCAACGACGTGAATTAACAAATCCTCAGTTCTCTGCAGCAACTGGAAACAACCGTGACAGCATACAACATAGCTTCTCTGCTGCCAGTTCCCCATGCCAAGCCCTGCTATCAACGTGTTTCATTGTGCTTCTCACTCTCAGCTGCTGTCTACCAGTAGACAGGACACTTAATTTGATGTCCTAATGAACATCTATTAGGATATGTTTGAATTACCAATTAGCATAGCTTTGCTCTGCAAAGTAAAGGCCAGTCCTGAATACTAGCTTTACTTCATGGTTTGTATAACCTTTTTCTTCTTTTTGCCAAAACATCTGAGAACCACACACGGATTTATGTATTTATCTACAGAACTCCCCTATGAATAAGGGGATTACTATTATCTGTGCTACAAACACAGGAAATTAATATGAAGCCTGAACCGACTGAACAACTTAGCCAAGCTCCAGATATGAAATATGTAGCACAGCTAGAAATTGAATCCTGACTCCTACCGAAGTCTGTGTTGCCTACAAGGCCATCTCTCATCTGGCTGGACAGGCCTCCAGAAAGAATGATTTTCTACAGCAGAATCATGGCTATAATAACTTTAGCTGTCTCAAAATGGGAATAGCTGCTCATTCCCACAGGCAAGCACATCCAAAAGCTGTATAGTCCTGAGCATGCTGAAGTGGAACTAAGACAGTCCAGTCCCCAGTGTACCTCAAGTCTCTGCCTGGGGACATGGTTGGGGACCAAAAGAGGGTGAGTTGGTTCCTAAAAGAGCCTAAATTGTAAAAACATTCTGAGGCAGTCTGTGAATTACCTGGCAGAGCTGTCCAATCCATTTATGTGAGCAGTGTATAATGGTTTCACTGCAAACTCAATCACCTTTGCATTAAGCTCCTGTCCTTGTCCTGGAATGGAAGAGCCTTTTTTACTCAGCATTTTTGCTTCACTTTCATTTAGGCAGTTCAACATCCAGTTAAAAGGCAGTAATTTCCAAACTCATTCCAGTATGACTACACCATTTCGCACAGAGTATATTTCAGTTCATTGTGTCAGGTGTTGTGCTCATAACAAGTGTAAGCTGCTTATTTTTAATGTTGGCAACATCCTTAAACTTCACTTTATCCAAATTCTCATGTGTCTCTCTGGAGACGTTCAAAACTCACCTGGATGCATTCCTGTGTAACTTGCTTTAGATGGCCTTGCCTTGGCAGGGAGGTTGGATGAGATGATCTCCAGAGGTCCTTTCCAACCCTAACAATTTTGTGATTCTGTGGATTAAAAAATTTGGATTTATTGACACACAAGAGGGATACTGCACAAATGTTTGTATATGAGTTGACAGCAACTCTTGTAAGATGTTAATTTGGGAGGCTTCAGGTCTTAACTTTTTTAATTTTCCCCTTACACTGCCACAACAGAGCGATATTTAACACAGCTTCTACACACTAAGGCCTTGAGTTCTCTACAAATGGACAGCTACAAGCTGGGATGGGTGAATGAAAACTTGCCTGTGCTGCGGATGGTCCAGAGTAAGGAAGGCTCTGCAAAACACAGCAGCAATGAGAAAATCTTTCTCTCTCCAAGCCAGTCTGATTACTTTCTTCAGTTGTCACACTTGTGATTTCTGAGCTTAAATTTGCATGCACTGTGTAATTTTGTTTCATGTCATGCACCTAAGGGCTTTGGATGCCTTGGTTTTGAGCACTGTTTTTTTCTAGTATGGAATTGGGGGTCTCTGTGAATTAGTCCAGCACTTGGTAATATTTGATTATATCCCAGTATTTGACAGTCTTGAAAGCAGGTTAGTTATATAAAATACTCCTGCAGTAAATGACTATGGTGATTACTTTTTTTCTTGCCTTAAAAAAGGTGTTGCTACATGGTGGCTGCCACATGCATTTGTCTTTACCTGTAAGCCCACCTACCTGTGGGCTACAAAGGAAAGTTAGAAGTGTGGATTAAACATCAAGCAAGTGAACGTGAACAGTCTGAGGGTTTGATAAAGGTATTTGAAACTTGGGCTGCATTCCATGTTCACACTTCAGAGATGGCAGTCACTATGGTAGCAAACTCACCAAACCAGATTAACTAGCAAACTATTGAATTCAATGGCTGATCAGGTGGGTGTTTGTCTCAAAATTCAGAAACAGCTCCTTCTTTTCTGACCCCTTATCTGTCATAACCAGATAAGTAATATTCTTTGTGGTATTGAAGAAAGGCAAATTTTGCAACTCAGCATGTCAGCTGGGTTAGGAAAGCTTGTCTAAGAAAGTAGATCATAGAGGGAGCTGGTATTTGAGCATAATGGTAAGAAATTACTACACTATCTCCAAGTCAATTGAACTGCCCTTGGAAAGCAGGCAAATGATGTAAGGACGCATTCAGAGAAAGGGTGACAGAAGAGCGGAAACTCTTCAAGGCCAATCATGAGACAGAATGAGTAGCAGTCAGCAGGGCAAACAGCAAGGACTTGAAATGCTATGGAGAGTCAGAGCTGGTAGGGAACTGGCTTCTAATGCCACCTGTACAGCTCTTTAAGTCATCAGCTGGTGCATGCATGGGACAGACAGCTGCTAGGACAGCTTGTTCAGTTATACCAGTTTACTGACTTTAAAATTGATAAAAAAACAACATGCATTTCTCCATATATTCAAATATGTATTGAATATGCTATGTGTCAATATTAACCGTAGATCAATTCACAACTGAATTCCTGGAGAGGGATTTTATAAGGACTGAAGTTACTGCAGAAGTTGCAAAGACAAGGAGAGATGAAAACTGAATTCTGGTAAAATTTAATTAATAGGCTCCAATCTTATAAATACTACCATCTAACTTCTACTGCTCCGGGCTGCAAAAATAGTCCACAAGTTTGTGGGATCTGGTTTTAAATGACAGCAGACTTACTAACACTACTTGATAACCTCTGTTTAATTACAGGTCTGGATGGACTCTTTGTTAGGAACTGCAGTGACAGGACAAGGGGTAACAGGTTCAAACTTAAACAAGGGAAGTTTAGATTGGCTATAAGGAAGAAATTCTTTACTGCAAGGGTGGTGAGGCACTGGAATGGGTTGCCCAGGGAAGTTGTGAATGCTCCATCC
>JASSUY010015364.1:0-37407 GCA_032466535.1 Forpus xanthops
AGGATCACCTCCCTCGATCTGCTGGTCACACTCCTTTTGATGCAGCCCAGGATATGGTTGGCTTTCTGGGCTGCAAGCGCACACTGCCACCTCATGTTCATTTTTTGATCAACCAACATGTCTGAACAGAATGGACAAACCTTGATAGCCATTTCTTGTGCTGCTCAATGGCAAAGCATTCTTGCTGTTTCTCTGAAAATGAGTATCACAGGAGGAATGCAACATTTACCTGCAAGTTGTAGTCCTGAAGAATTTTCACTAGCGAGTCTCTCAAATTAGGAATCTCCATGCCTTCCTTAATGCGGTGGATCAACAGAATGGGGTCAACATGGGTTCCAATATTGTTCAACAATCCAGTAATAAAAGCTATGATAACCAAAAGGTAAAGAAATTAAGAAAAAAAATCCAGGAAAATACCTCATTAAAGGATGCTCTGGTGACAAGATACAGGCTTTGACAGATTCTGCACCAGTTCTCTGCTAAAAGATAACACTAAGACTCATATGTAGCATCCATATATTTCTTGCAGCTGTATTTACCTAAATACAGCCCTTTGGGTGAGAGCAGAAGACAGAGTTTGGCAATTCACAGACCTTCCAGGGTATTTCAGGTTAAGAGAGTAACCAGCACAAACCCACAAGTAAATAATGCATTTGAATTCAATAAAAACAGCACTTGAGCAAACAGTCAGAAAATTAACTACATTATGTGACTGCTCCATTCCCAGGTCCAGGGTTTAAAACCAAATTCTCAACCACTTAACCCAACTCCAGCATGTTTGGAAACATTGGTGAGGGCGACACAAAAGAAATCATTTGCTTTTTGACATGTAGCTGGTAAAACGAAACACTGGAAGGATGAACCTCCAGACTCTGGTTTTCATCACTCTCCAAAACTGAGAACATCAGTGGAGTTGCTGTACATAGGGGCAGATGAAACTGAGAGAATTCTATATGCTTTGCATCTGTTTTGCTCTGAAGATGTCATTAATTGTAGCATTGCTTTAGTGACATCCTGCACGTAAGTATGGGTAAATTGAGAATGCCATTCTAAAGGGCTTATGGATTTTGGTTGCTTTTTCCTTTCAGAATTATCATCCATGGGATGAAGAGATACATTTTCTGACAGTAACTCTACAAGACATTCAATCCTTTAGAAAAGAGATCCCCAAAGAGACCTTAAAGCCTTGATTTCAAGTCCCAGCAGAGGCTGCAAAACTGATGGATTGAAATAGTTAAAATAATTCTTTATTTTCTCAATCCTATGATCTCCTCTGATTCTGCCCCCAGAAAAGCAAACTGATGTTGCTTGTAAGATTCTGCCACTTCTCTGATTGCTTCTAAACTTCTAACTTGAGTAGCAATTCATATAATGGATGAAAGGCAAAATGCCCTCATTATTACTGATCCACCTTTGTGCCACAGAAATAAATCAGTTATTCCGCTGATGTGTGGGTTCTTCAATTTCATAATTTCAAAGGGAAGCAGCTGCAATAAGCAGACACACAACATCCTCATCAAGCCTGCAGACTGTGTCTTGATGCAGTCTAAAAATAAAGCCTCATTCTGCCAAATTAAAAGCACCATTCTTCCCTTGATTTGTCATTAACAACGTAACTACACAGAGCTTAGTCAAATGTTAAATCCTAAGCACTCATTTTGTAGCATATCTACATGCTGCCTTACTGGAGGTTTTTATGCACGTTAGGGCAGCTCCACAAACCACAACACCTCCCTGGCCATCCATTAACACCTTCTCTAGCATGCATGTGGATAATTCAATCCTTCAATTGCAATAGCATTTCACACACAAAAAAATACATATGCAAAGCTCCTGAGAAACTATCCTGCTTACGTGGTTTGTCGATGGAATATAAAATAAGATCTTCCCAAAGTTCTCCATCATCTTGTTCCTTGGCAAATTCAATAGCTTTATCTACATCTTGCAGTTCTTCCATTATCATCTTCAAGGCACTGCGGCTATTTCCCATTCTGCCTACAAGGAAAGAAATAAGGGAGTAAAGAGATCATAAAACCTAAACACTTATCAATGTACAGTGCTTTTAAGAAGCTTTCGATAGGAATTTTGTAAGTGTAAAGTTGCTCAAACTCATTAAACCAAGACCAAATCTAATCTAATCTGAGGTAGGAATGCAAATCCCAGAGCAACCAGTATAATAGGAACAAGTGCTTGGAATGCTTTGCTGGACTAGGACCTGGAGCCTGCTTAAGGATGTGCTGGGTCATACTAGGGGTTCTAAGCTGCAGCAACATCTAAAGTAAGGGGGAACACATGTATGTGTGTGCATTAACTATGACATTAAACGCCCTCTTTTTGAGCCTGCATGGACACTCTTAATTTGCAGTTCTAGCACAGCTAACACCCTTGGAAAATGAGAGGAGAGAGGAAGAACAAGTAGTAGAAATGTTGAAATATTCTTTAAATGAATCCATATGTAAATCCAGCTCTGCTCTCAAATGCTCCACAAATAATTCTTCTTCTTAAAACAAAGACTGATTAAAGAAAAGCTTTCCATTCTGCCTATGACTCATGTCTGACATTCAGAGGTAGACTCCTTGGCCTGCTGGGGGAGGTAATTTACAATTACTTTTATTAAAAAAAGAAAAAAGAAAACAAGAAAAGGAATATAAGCAAATCTTCCACCTCACCAAAGGATAACACTAAGTTTGAGATGTACTCAGAATAAAACATGTTTTATTTCTCCCCTCTCTTCAAACTGAAAGTATTGAAGATTCCAAAACCCCAGGAAAATGCCAAATCAGAAACACAACAGCACAAAATATGGAGTTAGAGCATCATATGAATAAGCCAGTGCTTTTAGTTTCTAAATGCTGTTACTTGGTTGAACTGACTCCATACCAACTGTGCCTTTGGGAAAGCATGTTAAATGATATTTGGTAATACATCATACATTTTTTCAACATAAACTTTATGACAAGATTGAAAGCATCTTGTAATTTATCATACTGAGTGTTACTTACTCAGAAGATAAACTGTCTCTTCTACGAAGTTCCTCTGTTGGCAGATCTCAAGAGCCTTGAGTTTAAGGGAAAGGATGGGAAGGAAACACAGGGAACCACATTACACAATATTTTATTGATCACAAATGCTGCAAGAGGCTTAAAGATATTTTTCAATGAAGTTGCATTACTCATTTTGATAGGAATACAGCTCCCTTAACATGCACCATCAGGTTCTCTGGCACTAATGAAGAGAAGAAACTCCATGGCACTTCCTTTTATTTTTCTCCAAGATAAAATAAATCTGACACGACTGGTACTTCAGTCTAGATTATGACAATGTCTATCTTCCAGCTTACTGGCAACTTCCTTCTTCTGGTTCTAAAAGTTGGTTAACCCAAATCTATCTGCTGTCAAGACTTGATTCCTGTGGGTGGACTCATGAGGTCTAGTGACGGAGGCCTGCTTGACACAACACAAGACTGCTGATCTCCTCATGGCAACCAGAATAGTTTTGGGGAAGCAGAGAGGGCCCTCCACATTTTGTATCAGTGACCTCCAAGAAGACAACTCAATATTAACCCAATGCAAATATGAAAGAATAAGGAGGAAGCATTTCTTAGAAATTTGGTTTAGAGCCTTAAGGGCAAAAATCCCTCATGAGCGGTTACAGAGTCTGCACAGCTGAAAAAACACTAACAACTGCCCAAACTACCAAACTGATTACCAATACCTTTTTACTAACTGAAAACTGGCAGGCCTGGTATGCCATAAACGATGCCAAGTCTGCTTCTAGTTTGGAAGCAGAAAGCAAAATCAAGATGCATGGTATTCCTGTGAGGACAACTATTCACCAGCAAAGGTTTTCATACTTGGAAATCAAAACTATAAACACTTATGATAGCTAAGGTAAGAATTTACTTCCCCTTCCATTCTCAAATTATTTCAGATGGGTTACCACAAAGATTAGAGAACTGGGCAACCAATTTTGGGGTAGAGGCAGGTGAATACCTACCCACTCCGATACTTCGCAGGAATGAAGTTATGAATAATATTAATAAGTTATAAATACAACTGACAGCCTTTTTCATTCCCCACTCAGAAGGTGAGCTACAAAGTACCAAGTGTATTCAGTAGTTCTGGATGCTGCTCATTTCTTGACTGTCATGCTCCCTCTAGAGGAAAACAGGGAACAGGGAACATGCACACTTCTCTTTCAGTTCATTTTGTAAAACATTTGTTGAACTTCACTTGAATAAAGTGCACTTTTAAAGAACAAGAATTATTTCTTCTTGCCGGTTTTATATTTTTTTTTAAAGCCATAATAACCATGCCTTTTTGCAACTCATACATTGCACTGGAATCTACTTAACAGGAACTGAAAATACTGATAAATGAGAAATTCTGGTTCCCTTTCTATTTCCTTAGAACAAAGATTCCTATGTGGCAAAAAGTGTTACCCTTCTTACCATACGTATCATATGATAATTACAGAATTAGCAGTGACTTAAGTTTTATGTAATGTTGGTATCTCTCTTCCTTAGCTTCTTATTGAAACATAACATTTTAATTTAAGGTTGGAATGACACTTTTTCTAACATCCTTTTTCCTCACTTTGCTTCTCACAGCTTCCAAAGGTTCCTGGTTCACTGACATACTCTTTCTCACAGCCCATAACTTCAGCAAAGCAATGCTAGCAAAACACTTGCATCATTTACACACAGCACTTTTCTGTACCATCCATCACTGAAGATAACTGGCTGGATCTGCAATCACTAAAACTAACTTGCAAATTCTACAAGAGAATCAGAGCCTTATAAGCAAAGGAGCCAATAGTGCAAACACAAGTCCACTGAGACAACTGAGTTTCGTGCAAGTTTCAAACACCAAGCCCGCAACCTTAACAAAAGTATTTTCAAGTGTTTCCTGCTGCTGTGCAGTAAATAACAGCATGCAAATGCCAAGAACAGCACTAGTTCTCTTTTGAGTATCAACCACATAAAATGCAATATTCAGAATTACATTTAAAACTACTGCAACTGGTGTCACCGTTATAGCTGCAAGCAGAGAGACATCCTTTCACAAAGTCTTCTTTGCTTGGCCATTAACAACAACCAAGAATAAAACACTGACCCAGCTAAAGAGGAAAATTTAAATTTCCACGTGATTTACTTTAATTCGAGAAGGGGAAAAAATACCATGACAGCCCTTCACTTCATTTCATTTTTCATTTGACAGGAGCAAAAAAGGAAAACATAAAAAGGTTAAAGAAGGTAGAAACAACCCCAAGTTTACCAGCAGAAGTACAAAGACAAAATATTTCTAGCTCTGCTACTTTAGAGACTGTTATATTGTGTACATGATTTGAAAGCAACTTTGGACCTTGGAATACAAAGCTAGAAAAACTCCGGTTATGGGTACTCATTCTTCAAGATCTAGCACTGACCAATCCTGGATCTGGCAAAATGATGGTTGATTTCTTGCAACCGCAACCTGCTGTTCAGCCAGGCCAGGCACTGATGAGCAGACATGCTGCAGATATGCATCAAGTGTGAATTCAGAACTTCTCCATTTAAAATCCCTACCAGTTCCTGCCCTGTGAGCAGAGAGAGGAAGGTCTCAGCCATCAGCCAGCTCTGCAAACCAGGCTCCTGCAGGCGATGGTCACACACTCTAAGGATCCCTTCTTTTGGCAGTAGAGGGCAGTACCAGACACAGTTACAAACACAACACTACAAGCTACAGACACAAAAATCGAGTACCTGTGTTTAGGTTTCAGCCTTACCTTCTCTAGCGGACAGTGCGTGCTGTCTCTGAGGAACGGCAGTAAGTTTGGACGGTCATATTCAGCATAAAGGCTGATCTGTTTCTCATGATATCGCTGGCCTTTATGGTGGTCTCTTTTGAAAAGCTTGTGCAAATACTGGGAATCAAAAATGAGAATCAGAACTCAAAGCCATTAATACAGATTATACATTATTATCTGTTCTCCCCTGATAAAAACTCCTCCTAATTTCTTCAGGAATGTGATAACACATATTAGAAGGTACAGAGATTAAATCCTCATACAAAAGACTACATATTTCTGAAGTACTCTTATCACAGCAATCTCCAAAACCAGCTCTATAAAACAGGTTGTTAGCAACACTTTAGTAGCTGTCCTTTAGCCTTCAAGGAAACTACTGGATGATGAATTTTATGGAAAACTCTGGAGAAGTATGTCAAATTAAACATTTTGGTTATCTAGATACATTTGACCATTTCAGATAACTGCGGACCAAAGTTTTACCACTAAGTGTTTTAACCAAAGCACCTTGAAGTATAGATGCTGTGGCAAAGCTTCTTCCTCCTTTAGATGAGCACAGGAAAGCTTTGAAAGTAATTCTGAGGGACATTTTCTTTTCAAAGTGAAATAGGCTTCACACTTTGAAACTGATACATCCCTTCCACAAACTGACAGTCAGCCATCTTTGCAAAGCTCTTGGCTATGGGCTGCACGCTTGATAGAGCTGCTTCCTATAACCAGATCCCTAACCCATAAATCAGATCAATGCCCTGAGCCCCACCTGTACACAGCAGCAAGTTAAACTTCCCTCCCTGAATCAGCCCAAGCCCAGGGTAACAAGTTACACATTCCACTGACAGCCCATTCAAACCAAAGAGGTGTTTTTGGAGCAGCAATGTGCAGCCACAGCCTTACACTGATACAGTCATTCTGCACAAGGAACAATCCTGCAGCATATGGAAGGTACAGCTCTAGAAAGGCAAGCAGCTCCCTGCCTCCACAGATCAGCAAAATGTGCTTCAGAGTTGCACCCAACACAATTTTTGTGTAAGGAAAAAGGAGGGAAACAAGCAATTGCACATAGAACACAAGGGTCTGCAATGCCATAAGGAGTACCTCACAGTGTGTTAACAATAAGCAGTATGTGATCAATTACTCACAAGTTCACATTTTACAACTATTTTAATGTTAAAACGCTATAGTCATGTTAAGAAATAGCTCAGCAGAAGCAGACACTTCGGCTCTGATGATTTATGACATTCTGGTACTACGTGCACTTTGACAGGAAGACCATATTTGTAAAACACATGCCCAGCAATGAGTTTATTCAGCTCAACAAATACTTACAACATGCTGTAGCTCAGGCCTGTTTTCTAATTCTTCAACAACCCTATCAATCTGAAATGAAACAAATAAACCCCAATGGATTATCAAACCTGTGACAAACATCACATTTACAGGTCTGAAAGGAGGGGGGGTAATTCAAGCAAACATTGGACTGCCAAGCTACAGACTTTATATACTCACAGAAATTTTATCTTCATTATCCAAAAGCATGTCTACTGCTTTCTAAAGCAAAGAGAAAGAACCCAGTTAATACACAGATACACACATCTTCTCACATTCTATATAGCATTCTGCTTGTTCACTGATGGGTATCAGATAAATACTGCAGGCCTACTCGTTTCAACAATAGTAACTCAGAGAGCACTCTGCATAACATCAGCATTTCCCAAGAGCAGAGCATTACAGAAGAACACATCATGTACTCTTTCAGAATACTTCTCCTAAAGTTTCCATGCTAACAGCAGCCAATACTGGGCACCTCTATCGCAGGCGAAGCATGCCCATTGAATCATGGGTCACAGAAGGCCGGTGCCATATGATACAGAAATGCTATTTGTCCCATGGCCAAATGGAACTGCAGGTGATGGCTGTATGGGAAACAGTCTGCCTTACAACTGGATTCCTCCAACCTAACTGCACACTAATATAGGAACACAAGCAGAAAAGACCAGGGTGGCCACCAGGATTCCAATTCTGCTTCCTCTTACAAGAAGAAATTTTGATTTAAACTCAAAAATTACAAACCCACAGATCCCTGATACAATTTACTCTGTTTAATGAAAAAAGAATTACACAGTTTTTTTCCCCATGTAGTTTAGAATGGCCATACCAAAGACAATCATCTTTGGTAGAGATGGCTCCGTATTTTAGCTCCTGTGCTTGAACAATCAGCATTGCATGGAAAAAGAGCACATCTACCAAGGATCATAGGCAATATCGTTTGATGAGGTTTTATAGCCAGTTGGGACGAAAGAACACCGAATTCAGTATAAAATGCACACTTCCTCATTATTTGAATTTAGCTTAAAAACCTTGCAAACTTCAGAAGCAGCCTGACTGCAGTAAAAGACACATGGAAGGCACATTTAACATATGCCTCATAATAAATGCACTACCTCCTTTCTTTGGCTTATTAACAGCATTACTTTATTAGAAATGCAGAAAGAATATCACGGTGAAATTCTACTTGAGAATCACAACAGTGATCCCAGACCTGGCACTCTTCTCACTGTGAGTGACATCCAAATGGAAATACAAAAGAAATTACTTTGGATTCTAGGCAAATATTTTCTTCCTTGCCTCAGAATGTATCCAGACACAGGAAACACACTCCCTGCCTCAACACCATTTGTTTTTAATCCATTAAAATATCTCTAGTGGAAAAAGAATATAAAAATCATTAGGATGACCATACCTCTGAATCAAAATCCATGAGTAGGACAATTTTGTCTCTGATAGAACTGAAAAGATTGTGCTTGTGGATCAACTGGAAGACGTCCTTATGCCTCAGAGTCAGGTAGATTTCTAGGGCTCTGCCATAGCGTTGGTCATAAGTATATCTGGTAGAAAACAATGTCATAACACATGTGACTTTCTATATCTAAGTGTAGGAGCATCACTTACAAGGAAAATTTAAATCTAGGATGTAAAGCGTGTTAGGATGCTACTTGATTTGATAATTATCTAAACAGCTGCTATGATTCATTTCTGTTAAAGGGAAATAAAACACTAGGCAACATTACTTTCAACTCTGTTTATATCTGTCACTGCATTTGTGCTTTGATCGGTGGCTCTTTTTCTGCATTTTTGTTTCCCCATTTTCAAACCACAGGGGAAGCCACACAAAATGCTAGCTTTTCTGGTTTTGGAAACTAATTGGAACTGTCTTTACAGCTAAAAAACATTGTTCTCTTACAACCTGGGGACAGACTGTAACACAGCAATAGACAGTCGCTTCATTGTTTTCAGAGCTAAAAAACATTGTTCTCTCACAACCTGGGGACAGATTGTAACACAGCAATAGACAGTCACTTCATTTTCTTCAGAGAAGTGGTATGAAAAGAACTGATGCTGATCAGGCTGAGAAAACAAAAGAGTTTTATCCTTGTACAAAGGAGCCTAGAACCAGATCAGTTTTGGCACATTTTCCTGTCACGTATTTCCAGACACACAGTAAACCTAAATATACTACTTGTGAAATTGTGGGAGAAAAAGACCCACCATTTGATTTTCCTAGGAGCAATTCTGAAATGCACACTTCACAAAAGAGGCTTCCTCTGACAGCATAAAGAGGAATGCTAGCTACTTGCTTTGGAAAGAGGAGCAGCGTATCCAATCTCACTGAACTCTTTGCTTTCATACTCAGCATACACTTTATCAAGAAGGGGAAAAACAGGCAAGCTGTGCAATCAGCAGAGTGGCAATGAGAGAAAGCTGATACTCTGTAGACGTATTTCTGTTAAGACAGTTAAGTAAATACTTATCAAGTATAGCACACTCTTTCAAGTCTACTTTTTGTAACAGTTTAAAACCATACTCACAATTCTGCAAGCGTTCGTAGCAAAGTCCTGTTCTGTGGATCTTTCTTCAGGTGATCCACTACAGCTTGAACTATGATTGTGTTGTTGTACAGATCTCCAGGCCACTCTTTTATCAGGGTTGCAAACCCCTAAAAGCGTAAGAGATTGTAACAGAAATAGAAAGAACCGCCTAAGGAACAATTCAAAACATCAAAGCTTCAGCTAAGCCTTTGAGATGACACCTGCTGGCTTCACCTCTAAGCCACTTTTATGTGCCCACAGATGTGCGCAGTGCAGAACACTGATTTTCCTTCTTAGGGCAATGTTATTAAGATTCATGAAGCTGATTCTCTTTTAGGTGCTCTGGGCTTTGTGCAGCACCTCAACCACTTATGCTACACTAAACAAACTAAAATAACTATTTCTAAGTGATAATAAGGACAGTATTTGAGTGCTGTGAAGAACATTCTACTTATTCTCTTAAAAACAACCCAAAATTCATCTTTTTGATCTTTTCATTATTGTGGAACTGTCCATCAATAAACACTGGAATACAACAGAGAATTTGCTGTCAGAATTCTACACTGCTGAGGGTGTTTGGGTGACAGTAACTATTACATATGGCCACGTCAGGCTACGGTACCTCGTAGTCACTCTCCAAAAACTCA
The DNA here is from genome assembly GCA_032466535.1 of Forpus xanthops. Lineage (NCBI taxonomy): Eukaryota > Metazoa > Chordata > Aves > Psittaciformes > Psittacidae > Forpus > Forpus xanthops. Next base: position 10,301 of record JASSUY010015364.1, read on the forward strand.
TGCAGGACCATTTCATAGATCAGAGGTTTCAAAACTGGGTCTCGCCTGGGCAAGTAACGACTAATTGCCTATAGGAATGAAGAGAACAATGCGTCAGCGGGGGAACAAACATGTAACATCCTGGTACACTGGTGACAGGAAAACAGAATTATGAAGCAAAAAACCAAAGCTGTGTGGAAAACATGGCTCTTGGTAAATGCTCTGGAAGTGCTGCATATTCGTATTTGTAAGGAGTATCCTGACACTATTTACTTAAGGATTACACACACTGCGAATGTATTACTTACCTGAAAGTATTTTCATTGGAAAGGTAGGTGGTAAGATACCAGTTAGAATGGGAGCAGCAGCCATTGCACTGAGAGAAGTCCAAGTATTTCCTGCTAGTCATTTAGAAAGCAAAGCCCATAAAAGATCCCTCAGAAAAAAGAAAGTTTTCAAAATCCATTTTGTCCACTCCCAGTCCTGTATCTTGTACAAGGGTATCACCATCCTTAGCTGACAAACGTGTACTTTTGATTTATGCCTTCTTGTGGGGTCAACTGCATTTGATCCAGGCTTCCGTTTTGCCAGCTATTTTTACATACCCAAATGAAAACTAATTTGAGGATACACCTCTCCATGGGAAAGGTGAAGGTGTGTGATCTGTTGCTCTACAGGGGGTGTTAAGGAACTGCATTCTGGCGGGCAGGAGAAGAGAACCTGCCAGAATAAATCAGCTCATACCCTGGAATGGCAGCACAGCATCTTATTAGCACTATTATTCCACACAACTAGAGGCCAAGATTATTACCTGCCAAAGTAAACCCTACTGCTGCCAGCTGTGTTGGGACTTTGGGGTTTGTAGCTGAAGGCCCAACACTGAAGAAATTCCTCCAAAGACTCAAGAGATGTTGCCTGTTGCCCACTAATGGCACATGGTACAGAAGCATCTTGTTAGTGAAGTTGCTTGAACAAAGCAGGAGAAATAACATCTCACTACATCTTTATTTTTGGGGTTTTGCAGTTTTAGAGATAGCAATGGGCATTCACAATAAATTCTCCTAGTATCTGAATCAAAACAGTTGTTCAAGTTATATATTTTATTCAAGTCTTCCATCTGTGGGTGAAACAGGAGGTAAAAACAAAAGTCCAATAAAGAAAAAAAAAAACATTGTTAATGACTTTGCAAGAATTAAAAGCTCATTGCTCACAGGAGTCCTCTTCTCTCCCCATGCTGTTCGAGCTTGGCCAGTCCCTGCAACACAGCACACTGCCAGCATCAGCTCCCACCATCTGTCACGGAATTTAACAGCTAAATCAGGGCATGGTTGTGCCAGCTGCTCTGGGGAATCATATTTCTGACCCTCTCATAAAAAAGCCTATTCCAACCATAATGCAAGCAAGCTGGACATCACCTGAAGACTTGAAGGCAGAGGGAATTTTCCAAGGGCTGTTTTCATTCCTGCTTTCTACCTTCCTGCTACCTCCTAAACAAACAGCCTCATCCAATATGCTTTGCTGCAACTCTTGGCTGCAGCTTGGCTGCACAGTGAGCTGTGGAGCAGGGCAGCTGCCTTGTTGCATGGGGGCCAGGCTGCCTTGGGAAGGAAACCTCTCCTGCCCCAAGTCCCACCGCTTGAAGGAAAAGCATAACCACCTCCTGCAGTGTGGCTCCCATGCTCAGCAAAGACTAAGAAGCATCCAGGTTATTTTTAAGCCTAGGCACAAAGATGAACCAAGATCCATGCTGGAGGCTACGCACTCTTTCCACTTTATTTTTAAGCGGTAGTTAAGGAGCAAGGACAGACAAAAAGCTCCAGAATCTGGATGCCTTTGTATAATTCTTGAATCACATGGACAAAGTGACTAAATAAAGATACACACAAATTCTTTCCTCCTTTATTTCTTCTGAAGACCTGCTTTCAGACTTCTGATCAGTACGTATAAGGACAGGGTATACACAACAAAACTGGTATAAAAGTTACCATGAAATCGCTTAACCTCCTTACTGATAAGCCCAAACCACAATTATTTATTCCTCAGAGGTTATTTATGAGATGAAAGGGGCTGTCTGGATAATGCTACTCTATGCCATGCTCAACAGAGACAGGTAAAGTCTTTCATGTGTCCTCTAGCCAACATTTTGGTTATTAAAGCATTACTGCCGCTAGCTGATAAACCTGCACCCCTGCTGAAAGTCACTGCTGTCACAGCAGAGCCAACAGAATGGAACATATCCCTTGTGCCACAATGGCCAGCACACACAGAGTGTGGCATCTTCCTTTGAATCCACCTTCCTTAACTGTATGAGCTGAGACATTGAACTTTACACTGCAGTGACTTAGGGACAAGCATGTAACTCCATTAAGCCACTTCTGCTGGAGGTGAGAAGCCGATCACCACAAGGTTCTAAAATTTGGAAACTGCCATAAAAAGGTTATCTACAGGACGTTCACTGATGACACAAGGGACATCAAAAACCCAAAATGCAGCCTCTGGTAGCCAAATAGGACCTTTCAGTACAGAACACTCAAAAAGCCCCTGAACCCATAAGCAAGACACTCACTCCACAGGCTTTGACACTGGGATACCACTAGTTAATCCCTCTGCAGAAAGGAAAGTTGAAACCTTTAGTTTTACCACCACCTTAGTTACTGGCAAATCACATTAGACTGGAAACATCAGATTTCAGGCAACCACTTATATTCACAGCAAGTTCTTCAAGAAAATTCCCTTTCAAAATACACTGTCTCCAAATCCCAAATGAAGTCTTCACATCAGGGCTTAAAGCCATTATAGCTCTGTTAGACTATTCTGTTTAATACCCAGTGGTCGAGTAAACAGGTAGAAACTGCAAATAGCACCCAAGTGACCCCAAGCATTACAAGAATCTCTTCATTTTGATCTGGCTTAACCTAGTTCGTCCTTTATGATATTCAGGTATCTTTAGGAACTTAGGAAAAGTTGTTATGTGACTGAAATAGTAAAATAAGAAAAGCATCTTCTAGAACTGCAGCTTGAAGCTGAATATTATAATGGATTCATCTTATGCTTTTCTAAGTCCACTTTCAAGGGGCTGAAAACAACCAACTGTTTAGAAAGGTAGTAATTTACCAGAGATGTGTTTGCAGTAAACCTGCAAATACTGTTATATTTTACAGTCTGCTGGATGACATAAGTGGAGACAAGAAAACATCCATTCCAGACAGCTGCACCTAAAGAACAAAGTAAACCCAAAAGGACTAGGAAGCAGTGTATAAAAATTTCACCTGTACCTGCACTCGAGTCCTTTATTGGATTGAAACAGAGAGACAGAAATATGAGATTTCATCTTCCAAGGTGGCAAAGAGTGCACCAAACCACTAAGAACTCACACAAAACGCAAGGTTGTTCTTGCACTGGAGTGGCTCTAAAATAAAAGCCAGACATTCTGAGAACCCTAATGCTGAAACAGTTTAGCTCTTTGAGCAGAATTAAACAGCTCAAAACCAGCAAGGGATGCATGCTGTGAGATCTTAATAATATGTCCTTTTTGGCTCATTGAGTTTGAATAGGAAGACATAAAATTCAGAAATAAATGTACATGTGTTACCAAAGGGAGTGTGCATAATGTTTCCTACTGGTTTGGCAGTGACAATGCTACAGCCTTATGTCCTGGGCAATTTATTAACTGAGAAACTCACATTAAACGTGTACTGCTCTGGTAGCTGGCACACGACCAGAGAAAACACAAGACAGGGCAGTCTGCTCTTTCGTGCCACCATTTCTAGCACACAGCATAGGTATTCCCCATTGCTATGCAATTTAACTGCTCTTTAACACTTAAAGCTGTGGCTTTGTTACAAGGGCCTTGGATTTTCAGGAAAGGCTCGCACCCACCCTCATTTTCCTTAAGAGTTAGGGCAGGATTTTTCAAGACACTATAAGAGAGTGAAAAGTAAATGGGAAAGATGCATTCAACTGTCAGCATCTTTGCAATTAAAGGCCTTGAGGATGGGTCTTTCACTTAGGGGCTGTCAACAACTTAAAAATAGGTAGCTGAGTACCTGGATGTGCTATGCCTCCAACTCTGTTTTGATGCATGTTAACATATCAACAACAAACTGAAATACAACTGAACAACTAGAGATCTGGGTCAGGAACTTCAAAGGCAGCAGTGAAACCATGGCTACCACAATAGGGCCATGAAATACCATCCTTTAGATACTTGGTCAAAACACAGGGGAAGTACAGCACACCAATGACTTGAGACCAGAGACAGAAATTAACCTACCTTAAGCTGACCTATTTCTTTAAACTTGTAAACTTCAAATTCCCAAAGTTCCGTGTTTTTGCCAAGAATTTTCTGGCACTTTCTGGAAGGAAGATGAAAAGGAGAGAGAATAAAAGTAGGTACATAGAATAACACAAATGTGGAGCATGATTGCAAGGGATCCTATTTCCTCTTCTCCTCCCTATCAAGATACTTAAAGGTGACTTATTTTGGCAACCCTTGCCTCAAGCAGAGTATACCAGGTACTCCTCCTTTCAGATCTTAATTTTTGTTACATCCAAGAAGACTAATCAACTTAACTATGTATTCATCCCTATTGATTACTGATTTAAACACTAGGAAGAGCTTCTTCTACATGAGGGTCCTGAGGCGCTGCCACAGGGTGCCCAGAGAAGCTGTGGCTGCCTCATCCCTGCCAGTGTTCAAGGCCAGGTTAGATGGGGCTTGAAGCAACCTCCTGTAGTGGAAGGTGCCCCTACACTTAAAAAGAAATGCCTACATACATGAAAACTCAAATCTTAGGTAATTTCTGATCCCTATTTTAGATACCCATTTTTGACATTTTTGTTTACATCCACATAACTACACATTATTTTCTGATGGTCTTACAACGCACAAGTAAACAGAATTATCAAAATCCAAAGAAAACCTCAATTTTGAAAACCTAGCATGACTTTGAAAGATAAAGGGTGACTTTCAAAACTATGTGTATCTCAGTACTAGTCAAACTTTAGAGTAACTTTTGGGTCACTAAAGGCAAATGGATATAGGGCACAGAAATACATGTGTATGTACTGAAAGTCAGGAACCCACAGAAAATCAACATCACTAAATACTTCAGAATGAACAACTTGCTTTTGCTTTGCCTCCCCCTTCACACAGATACACTTCAGCCAGGAAAGAAATTAATAAGTTACCGAGCAGCCAGGTCATACTCTCCTTTCTCGACGAGGTGATTTATATAGGCTAAGCCAATGTCCTAAAAGGTATACAAATAAAGAGTTAGTTGCAAAAGCTTGGAAGTCTACTACTTAACTGCTACAATAACTACCATTCCAACTGTGTGCACTGATGTAAAGTCAAGCACGAGGCCCTAAACAGAGTTCTCCTCTAGATGTAGGGCTCAGAGAACAATCAACACAAAATACCTGCATAGACTCATAGACTGCTCATGGGTGCAATTTGAGATCCTCATTTAAATAACTCTCATCATCTCACTGATGCTGGGAAGACTATGCCACCTCTACATATTAATGATTGTTCAAAACACACAGCTGATGGTTCAGTGCTTGCATTAGTTATCTCAAAAAGAAAACCATCAGCCACTGTATGAGACACTTTGCCAACACCAAGTTTGCAGGTGGGAAAAATGCTGGTTGAGAATGTAAATCCTAGTGCTGCTCCATGAAGTAAAGGAATCACCAAGAACTGAGCAAGATTATTACATATTATTACATACTAAATTCCCCTTCTCATAAGTTTATCACACAGTTTAAAAAAAATAATAAAAAATTCATGCACATACACTGAATTTCAGGATTTCATTTCACTATAGGAACCACCTTTGTATTTTCAGCTTCACCATTGTCAAGAGTGAAGATTTCTGGCAGCCTCTTTCTCTTGTGGGCCAACTCCCCAGTGAGCAGAGAAGACAGTAAACAGAAAGAAGCTGTAGATCTGTGGCTGCTGAGGACCCCTGCATGCTGCTCAAGTGGTGTAGAGGAACAGTGACTATTACGGCAACCTAAAACATCCCCAGGACCATCAGACTGTCAGTGTAGTGTCCCTGGTCTAATTGCTGCTGGGCAGCGAGAGCATGAGTTGATTTAAATCCCTGTACCACTAATCCTTCACTTAAGGCTCAATATCAACATGTCTTTCCTCAACACATTCCATGGGTTCTGCATTAGAGACCAAACACTCAACAACTCTGGTGGTATATACCCATGCTGAATTTCATCCTAGCAGAATTAATCTCTGCAAACCAGGAGAAAAGCTTTTTTTTTTCCCCCTAATGAATTGCCAGGACCTCCTTTCACATCTTTTGCAAGGGCCACAGAATAGCTAAGTCATACAAACTCTGCACTAGGTGATGCCATGCCATTAGATTTTGATTCAGCTTCTGGACTACACAAAACGAAGAGAGTTTTTAAGACCTATTGATATACAGTGTGCATATTATCGCAGTAATCTAGCTAAAATCTAAACACATTTAAGACTGTACTCAAATAAAAACTTCCATTTAAAGAAGCAGCAGTATTAATGAAATTCCAATATGTTCACATCAAGGTCAGTTTAAACAAAGGCCTAAAAAAGAGCTAAAATGAGCAATGTCCTTGCGACTATTAAGTTATTCCCCCCTCTTGCCTTAAACATCAATAGCTTTTGTTGCTCTGAGAAGGGACTATAAAGCATGGGAAGTAACTATACAGGAGAAAAGGAGCTTAACTATGTAAAGTAGTAAGAATTGCAAAGCAACATGAGAGAGCTATATGTGAAACTGCAACTGAATTTCAATGACATTTAAAAGGTCTTCCAATTGCACCTTTTCAACTCCTGCCAAAACCCTGTTACATGCACAAAGTAAAAGAGGGATATGTCACCTCCTACCCAATCTCTAATATTGAAATACTGCATTACTTGAAACAACAGCAAACTTAATACAAAAGTAAAAGCAAACAAAACCCCTATCAACAATCAAGAGTGGAATTCTCTTTTTTTTTAATGTCATAAAAGCCAGATGCTTTTGTGTTTCACACACTAACATTCCTGTTCTGCAAATGCTAGTTGGAATATGCTTAACAGCTATTGTCTCGTGATACAGAACACGGAATGGGTTTGTAGCATCTCAAGAGCATTCTAAAAGAAATCAGGTACTTTGTTTTGAATAGAAGTTTTGAGACTTACCAAAATCTTGTGCTTTTTTATAGTTTTCTGACTGATCTCAGCTGCCATCAAAGCTTCCTATGTTCAGAAAGTAGAAAACAGACACAAGCCAAATACACCAACTTTCCATACAGAAAGCTCTAGAACTGTATAAATCAACTGTATTTCAGAGCAGTGTGTTTGAAGCACTAGAATTTTTAAGGCCATGGTTGAATGAACAGCTTTGAATCCATTCTCCAACAAAAGCAGTCAACCAAAGAGAAAATTACTTTTGTTTCCATCTGGGTTCACTCCACATTACTATATTAGGATCAAATCGCAAGATTACAATGAAACAGACAATGCAATCGCATTGGATCATTTTCAAATGAGAACCCTTCACTACCAAAACCTGTGAAAATCATCACATAGGGTGTGGGAGAAGGCTACCTTTCACTTCCCCAGCCCCAAAGTCTCCTCCAGTCAGAATGATTTATGTTTAAGTGTGCCATTCTTCTACTTCTTTCAAATGTACAGAAACAAAGCTGGCACTTTGACAAACAGAATAAAAGCTTTTAACATACATGGTAACACACAAGCTATCTACTACCTTGACTGGCTTTCATAAAGGCACACACACAGCTGTCAGCTGGAAATTACTGGAGTCTTCAGGGACCAAATGCTGGGATTTACATAAACTGCAAAACTGCACTCATCATCCGAGTTTGCTATTGAGATGCAAAAGCATCCACAAGGATTTAAACAAATCTGCATGAGGAATATCATGTTTGCATTAACAAAAGGAGCACGTGCTGAATGGCTTTTCCATGTATATTTTCTTTTTCTTCTACTAGGTGCCAAACAAATACCATGGAAATAAGAATTTGCAAGTTACCTTATGCACCGTGCTCTAAGTCATTAACTGCAGGAAATCAGAGGCCAGAACACTGGGTGTATGTTGATATCATCCCTAAGAATTTATTATTGGTTTAGATGTTTAGATATACATGCTTAAACATACCAATATTTAAGCAGCCAAATACTGAGCTGCTTTTTCCAAGGGAGCTGTACACTCTTGTTTTTTAATATTGACTGCTTTCTTGTAACACTTCTTTCAACACCAACACCTACAGTTTGAGCCCATATTATTTTACTTAAGAGCTTCAACACTGAAGGTAAGCAACATGGAGCAGAGCACAGTACCCTAACACAACCTTTTTGTTCTATAGTAGAAGTAATATAGAATGGGAAAAACCTAATATTGTCCACCAAGTCCATTTCCCTTCTCTCTTTATTTGGGAATAGATCTAGAAAAAAACCCACATAGTTCATTAGTTAACTGCTCTGCTGCTTTAAAGCCAAAACCCAGCTTTAATCATTTTCAGTGATAGCTAATATGTTTCACATCTGATGCCAAGAGCAGTACTCAGCATGTAATTCAGCTACCTCACTTGGGTGCAATTCAGATGAGCTGTTTCAACAGGAAAACTAAATCTCCAGGGAGATGGAGAGTCAATTCCCACCTTCTACAAGCATTTAGTCAACGACTGTAGGAACAAACTATCCAACCCAAATAACCTATCAAAGTTTTTCATCCCACTCCAATTTCCAAACCATTAAAGCCTGAAGGACAGAATGTTGTAAAGATTACTTCGTATTTCTTCTTTTCAAGAAGCCAGTCAATGTGGTCATCTTGGTCCCGCTCTTTAGCCACAACCACATCTCTTGGGCTGATGATATAAAAGAGCGATTCCCCTTCCGAATACTCTGCAAATACATACATAGGTTTATTTTTATTATTATAATAATTATTATTAGTAGTAGTATTTTCCTTAAGTAAGACCTGCTTTTTAGTACACCCTTGAGGCAATTTTAAAAGACGCGATGCAAGCAAGAGAGCAAAGCTGCTTCTGCAAAACATTCCTGTTGGGAAGCTGTATTCCTCAATAAATTAAAACTGGTTTAAATGGCAAAATATCTTTAAAAAAAAAAAAAAATCACTACAGTTTATTGCAAATTTTGATTCATCCACTATGTGTAAACTTTATGATGGTTTAGAACACGTTATTATACTTTTAGAGGACTATTACACTACATAGCCTGCAATAAACTTATCTTCCCCATCAAGGTCAAGGCCATCAAAAGCATAAATGATAGATGCCATAACCCCTGGGGACACAGTACATCATTACAGCAATGCATTTGCAATGCTATAAGTTAAGGTTATATGTATAATGCATTTGCTTATACCATTAGCCTTTTTTTTTGAGAAAACTCAAAATAAAAATGTACTTAAAGGTAAAATCAAACACAGAAGATGACTGTTCAGAATAGTTACTACTTCCACAGAAGCTATGAAGAAACACCATCAACAATTTGTAGGTACAGAAAACAAAACCATCCCCCATCCTTTTTCTGTATCTCTATATACATACAAATACACTACTGAACTGGCAATTCACAAAATGATGTGTGTTTTGAAGCCACCCAAACATTTAGACTTGTCAGATTAGCTAGAATATTCATTAAGCATAAAAGTACAGCTGTGGACATCAATGTTCTGCTTAGGGATGGGTATAAAGAAATTCCAATTCTATTGATAGCAGCTGAGATGTTTGGAGATCAGGAGATATACTATTTCTTGTGGCTTCAGGGCACTGATGTACACAAAGAGGCCTGCCAAGCCTATGATTTGAAGCATGCTGCCAGAAAAGATGTTTAAACATCAGATTCATGGTTTCTAAAAGCCAGAAGGAATATTTCTGTATAACACAGGGTATAAAATCTTCATCAAGGAATCCTGCATCAGCTTTGCCATGCATCTTTCTAAATTACAACACATGTACCAGAAACTGATCCCATCTTATTTAAAAGGCTCTGGCTTAATTTCCCTGCCTGTCAAGTTATTAAACCTATCTTTAAGGCTGAACTTGCCAATCTCTTATTGAAAACATCCTTTCTTCTCACTATATTTTACCATTCTGGGGTCTACTATATGCCAACAGCTTTGTCAGTACAGGGAAGCTAAATATCAGTGTGCCCCTTTTAAGTTGATCCAGGTGCATCTTACATTTGAAATGAAATTTATTCCCTTTCTCTCTAAAGCAGCTTTTCCAGATGCTGTACCACTCATTTCACTATTGCTGAAGCCTTTGTTTTCAGAGACACAAGAATTCATAAGGGTTAAATGTTCAATACATCTCTATTAAAGATGTTGCTTTCCACAATACTGGACATTACATGAGATCCTTATTTCTGCCTTCCCCCGTATGTCTGACACAGTAGACAGCTTTACAAATCATGATTTTAAACATATACATTTGTTTTCTTTCATGTAACTGGTTCTAGTGGATTTCCACTTGACAATTCTGTGTTATAAGCAGTTTTAGACAGTTATCCAAGGAGATGACATAAAAATGAAAAAGGAGGCTCAGACCTCCCAGGTCAGGTCTTTTTTAACCAAGTTATGAAAATAAAAGAAAATATTACCAAGAGCACCCACCTAAATGATAATCTCTACATTCATTTTCCTGAAATCCTCGTACTGTTAGTGCATCAGAAGAGATCTCCTCACAGGACTCTGGTAGGGGTTGTACGATATCCAGTCTAGGCCTTGCACAACACTCCACTTCCTAGAAAAACACCAACATCTTAATTGCATCTACATGATTTACCTTTGCAATGCCAACTGATGGTCACCTACAAACAAGGCTGAAACTCAACAGCTCAAAAAATTCCCAAGGTCCATTACTTTGCACTGGGTACTCAGCTGTGAACCACACAAGTTGCAAAGTTGCGCTCAACAGAGTAGCTGTAATCATGCCTGAAACACAGAGAGAAGTTATTGCTAACCTTGGTTTGCCTCCCTTGAACGCAGGCAAGGAGAAGGAGGCTTAAACAAGACACAGGTCTACCCTTTCCCTGAGGTTGCTTGCTATTTTTCTGCTCTTAGTCACAGAAGCTTTCAGGCCTATCACAGATGATCATCAACCACTGCATTCAACAAGCAACAGTACAATTCAAGACAAAATCTCAGCTGGGCTCAGGCCCCGAAGGGCAGAGCTCTAAAAATCAATGACATTCTGGTACCAAGAGGAACTTAGCCCATGTTTAATTTTGCACTTTTAAGTGCCCAGAAGCAGTAGAGAATAAAATAATCTGAGAATAATCCAAAACTCCTGCTATGCTGATGAATTTTCAGGTGGGTTATGGTAAGACGATATCATGCACTTTCATAGTCTATCCAAGGAAAACTTCCATCTTTAACGAGATGAAGTTTTAATTAAGTCAAGGTACAAAACCATCCCTTATTTCATACTTCTGTGAATTATAACAGAATACAGAATGAAAGAGCAAGGAGACATACAAAGTGGATTTACACAGCTCTAGCCTACCCACTCCTCAGCAGCACCACTTAGGTCTTTTCACAATTTAACTGTTCAAGTGCAAGTGGGGGGAAAGGAGGTGAAGGAAGAAAAAAAAAGAAATGAAAATATCAAAGCAAGCCAGGAGTTTAACTCTCTTCCAGTCTGTAACAAGCAGGAAGCTGTCATTTGAAAGCTGTGAAATCAAGCATAGGCAGAATAGCATTCCTCACAACCCAACAGCATTTGTAGCAAGCAGCACTTTTGCTGCAAGCTCAGGCTCCACAGAGCCAACAGAGGGGTTCCCACCACACCAGTGTCACAGGGGAGAGTACCTGTTTCCTTGCAGAGGACTAAGGAGTCCGGCATTCTGCTAATTAAAAACAAATACATGGAAAAAAAAAGAATCTTTCTGAAGCAGCCAGAGTGACTTTAACCTTTATCAGCCACTACTTCGTTTACACTAGTTTCCTTCCCATGCTGCTGCTTCATTAACAGCAGCTTCTCAATTTCCTTGGTTCCTCACATTTTAATGCACTTTTTCTTCCCCCTCCCTTACCCATTTGTTTGCCTCCTTTTCTTTCACTGACTCTCCCTACACACAAGGGCCACTACAGCAGCTCTCTGGGAAACACTGCTGTGACATTATATTTCTCCTTAATATAAATAAAGAAATAATAATATGACATCCTGCAGCAGAACTAGAAGCAAACCCTATTGATTTCTGCAGGCTCGAGCATCTGTTTGAACCTACAGCATTTCATTGCCTAGCAACTTGTGCATCCAGTTGCTTAAGGTTACTATGGTGATGGTTGCCCAACGAAGGCATACTATCAAAGAGATGATCAAGAGCATCTGCCATTCTCACACTGCAACTTCAAGTATTTCCTCCACTGCCTCACCTTTTATTTGGCAATATGAAATAAATGTTGGAGACAGACACAGAGCTCACCCGCACGCAGTCAGAACAGCTGATATGAATTCTTATTCCTATCTATCTACACACATATTGGGGTGAACAGAACTAAAGGTCTTGGAAGCAAGAGAGAACATGATGCCACTTGTTCACAGTCATGCATCCCTCTCCACCACAGTGACTCTTATTGCTTGAGTTGATCATAGAATCATAGAATCAACTAGATTGGAAAAGACCTTAAAGATCGTCAAGTCCAACAGTTACTCTTGACAGGTCCAGCTTCACGACTCTCATTTCTCCTAAGATGCAGGTGTCAGAAAGCCCCTCCTATGGGACATGTAAAAAGAGATTCTACATCTCCTTCGGTGTAGAAACAGCAGAAAGAAAGAGAGAAAAGGAGAGAGAAGGACTATCTAGAGAAAACCTTCTCTGCCTTCTGCAAGAAGCAGACGATCCCAGACAGGACTTCTGAAAGGTAAGTATATTAGCCTTCAACATAACCTCCGCTATTTCATAGGTCAGAGAAGTTTTGAGCACTGTTCACTATCAGCACATAACAATTCTTTTTCACAGATAATCAGATCTGTGTGACTGGTTTCAGGTTCAACTCACAGTTAGTGCTGTGCAGAAACTCTACCATAAAAACAAGTACCGTTTTGTCGGAAATCTCCTTTACATATGAGAGGACAACGAGCTGGTCACAGAGAGGGGCGAGACCACTGATATAGAATTCCGTGTCAAACTGGGAAACTGAAACACAGGAAAGACAACAGACTGTTACATAAATGAATGTGTATGAACTACTCCCGAATTAAAAACACACAACTGATTATCAGTGGCAATCAACAGCATGCAGTAGTACTTTGGAGAAATGAAGCCCCAGTACATATAACAAACTTAGACTTCCCAGTTGGATCAGCAAGATGAAAAAATTATACTTAACAGACTAAATTCTACTAAAGCTTGCAAGAAAAAAATGCTTGTGCTCCAGGACATGCTACAGATGAAACATGTAAAATGAATGGTCAGCCTGATTTTCAATAATCACATTGGAAAAAAGGAAACAAAATCAAAACTCAACTCATAAAATAGGCAATAAATAGAGCAACCTTATTGGTTTGCATATTTGCAGAGAGTTTATTTAGCCATATGATAATAACATCTGCGGCACCTATCGGTATGATGTATGAAAACAGAGATCATTATTTATTTATCATGACTTCAAACATCACAGTAAGATTTACAGATACCCTCATTACAAGGAAAGCATATGGTTAAACAGTGCCTTCTCTTATGTATAAAACTTCAAACGTAATTTCCTAAAACTGGTCTTGAAATCGAGCCTAAATACATGATGACTATTTTGAGAAAGAGAAAGAGAGCTGAACTGGATTTACAAAAAACCTCATTAAAGCAAACCCTTGCCACAGAAACTGCTATTTAGTCTTATTCTGCTGGATTTACAGTGCAGCCCTTTTTCTGGGCTCTTTTCTCATGGGGCCCAAACCGGGAATCAGCTAAGTGCTTATATTAGAAAACCTTTCACCTATAATCTTTTACAAAAATATCAGATGCATCATCATTTTCTCCCAAAACATGGTTTTAGAAGAATCTAAGCATAGGGAGGAAAAAAGAAGTTTCCTTGCTTACTGGTTAGCATGCTCCACTACTAATATCTACTATTTACTAATATAGTTACTAATAATTTTAGCAAAGCAAACGAAAATGCAACATTATGACACTAAAAATACAGCTAATTTTCTTTAACCAAGGTAATAAGGAGGAACAGGAAAAATAACTGTCCTCCTGCTAAAGGAGGACAAATAATACTGCCAACTAAAGTACAGATTTGACACCTGTGTCTCAATGAATAAACAAATACTGGTTTTCTCTTAATGACTGCTGACACTTTCACATCACTGGGCAACCAAAGCATGGCACAAGGGTAGTGCACTTAACCTATTCTAGGAGAGAAAGGGTTCACATTTGCAATCCTGCACATAATTATTTTGTTCTAGCCTGCAAAACCGATGAGATTAGTTCAGCTGTGTCACGTTACTCTGAGTGACGTTAAACAAACCATGTCAAACACCTATATAATATATATTATTGCTTGCTTACAATTCAGTATTTGGCATTTGAAAAGAATATGGAAGGCAGGAGAAAAAAACATGGAAAAAACAGTCAAATCCACAATGCTGGCTAGAAGAACAAGCAAAAAAACTTCCAGCTTTAAAAAGTGGCAACAGAAGGCTCTCAAAGGTACATAAAATATTGTGGCTTGAATTTGCAGTGGAAAACAGTGCAGTGACTGATATATTTATAAGATCATGGGGACAGTTTTGAAAAGCCATGGGTGTTTCTTTGACTCTCACTTGAACTTTGGTTCCTCTGCCAGCAAAAATGCATGTAACATCCACCTAACAGTGCATTTGGAATCAAGCAGTAGTTCTGTTCTGCCCTACTACAACAAACAAACAGAAATCATCACTCCAAGTTTTGGTTTTAACTAGAGTTTGGTTTCCTTGGTTTCATTTTCAGCTTTCTTTCAGCCCGTGCACCTCAAGAGGCCTTGTTGAAACAATGCTCTAGCTCTGCTGCTACAGCCTTGAATAAAGAATGGCTGGCATACACAGTGCTGCTTGACCTGATAAAAACCCTTGATGCAGCTAATCAAAAAAGTCTTACTAAAAAAGAATAGAAGCTATAGCTGCGTAGAACACTAACAGGTTAATTTGACTTGCTCTCTGGACACTTGGTTGTGATCAAGACGGGGGAAAGAAATCCAACATAGACGCACTGCAGAAATGCTGTTAATTTGAAAAGGATCCAAAACAATTAAAACAAATGTACTATTGAAGTAAATGGGAATGACCAAGGTATGGCCATGTGTCATACATGTTTATGCCTGTCATGAGAGAAAATGGAAGATATGCTGACCGTGGATCTACTCTGCAGCTGTCCAAGAAATTATCATGAAGCAAAAAGAAACCTGAGAATATTTTGTTGCTGTTGTTCATCAAACAAAATATATTAAACACATCACAGCACAGAAATAAAGCAATATACGGTATGCTATTTACCCAAACTCTATAAAACAAATTCCCCTGGAATTTAAAGATAGAAACATGCTGTGGACATAAAGAAGTTTATGTCGTTTAATCAAATAAATTGGTGCATGTGCCCACCTAAAGAAATACCAACTGTGACTCAAAAGGAACCATAAACTTGTGGGGAAGAGCAATGAAGCAATCTACACAATGGTCCTTTATTTGGCCTTGAGTATCCTCAGAACTTCCTCCAAATTTCCTATGTGTACTAACTCGTGTAAGCAAGCAACTATTTACCTAACAGTGTACATACTGCAGTGGCACTTTAATGGGGTTATTTTCTTCCTTGATTTTCAGTAGGAGGAGCAGCAGGGTAAGACTAAAATCAATAGTGGGTCCAATACACCAATGATTAACAAAAGTCGATGCTTCTAAATTTTGAATTCACACTACTATTTGTTATAGAAATAGATGGAAAAGTCATATTCAAATTCATTTTAGTTCAAGTGTTGAAGGTTCAGAAAAGCTTCAGAGAAAATTTAGCAACCATTAATCAATCATTCCATATATAACTCTGAATGCCACACAACAAAGTATGAGCTTTTTCATTAAAGCAAAGTCGGGCAATGAAAATGACAATATTAATTGAATATAATCACTGAACAAAAAACCCCACCTAGGCTTAAAAGCAACCACCACCTCACCATGCCAGTAATCATCCATCTGGTGGGGTCTACACTTTCAATTAAATTACAGAAATGCATTTTCTACTGTGAGCAGTGTTACAATTTGCTGGTTTATGTGCAGCCAGGTTGTGAGTAATAGAAGTGCTACCATGGTGCTGAAATCATCTTACCCCTATTCCATCTCATACAGCAATAAAAAATCATCTTTAGAAACACAGCAACTGCTTGTGCAACTCTAGTTACAGACAAACACAACCTTTAAGGAAATCCTGTTGAAACCTTGATGACAACTGGAAAGTTAGGAGCTTAAGTTCCAAAGCTTCAAAGTTGATTTCCTGAAAAACTCTTTATTCCATTACACAGTGAACTCAGAAACCTTCATTAGCAAGTTGGGAAAATATTCAGGTGTCTGACAGTCTGGACTAATTTGAATCATGATACTTATAAATGATTGGTTTGATTTGTGGCAAAACAAGATGAGCGCAAGTCTAAGTGGAATCAGCTCTATAAAGGGGTTGGGGTTTCTAATTCTTTTTTTGGCAATTTGCTTCTCAGAGTGTAGCGGACTTGCTCCAACGAAATGTTTGCATCAATCAGCATACTAAGTTGATGGCATTCAGTCACAGTTAATTCCCTGCTCATCATATTCATTAACTAAGCTTTAAACTCTGTATAAAGATGCTGGTATGGTAGATCACAGTACCTCACTGTAAAAGCAAAACCAAAATATATTCCCATGTTTTCTCTTCAGATATAAATGTGCAAATCTCAACGTTTGGTGGTAACCTGCCATGCACTTATACAACAATTCCCTCACAAAACATACAGACGTTCTGTTACAAGCACATCCACAAATCACATAATTTTTAAACCACAGTTCTGTTTCGTGGGGAACCTGGGGCATGCAGAGGGAAGCCAAGTGCTCATGAGGCTGGTATCTGGAATTAAGCTGAGCTTTCCTAGATAAAATTTGGGCTAAAATAAATGGAACAGGAAGTCTCTAAATAACTTAAAGTTTTTAATCGACTTCCAGTATTAATCTATTTTCTGCTATCATTAACAACGTAACTGAGGCAGAGATAAAGTACTTCTCCACAGAAGTATATCAAATCCCAAGCTACCTGACAAGGACATTGAAGATGAGATGCCCCGTTTCACTTTGAAAAGGCATCGTATTAAATGTAAAGTGCTAATAAGCTCTTAAACAACCAGTTTTCTCATGGGCTCCAGCTGAGGAAGGGTTCCTTGTTCAGACAAGAAGTTGTCCAGCATTACAGCTTTTTTACACACATCATGAGTGAGCACAGAGGTCAAGCACTCTTTAAGAAGGATCACAACGGCATTTAGTCCATGTTAAGCCTGTAACTCAATACCAATACTTTCTAATCAATACACTAACTTCACAGCAGTAGCTGACAGAACTAAACTGATAGGATCTGCTCAGCTAACATACATTTAAACCTAAATAGAAACACTTCACTGTAGTTTATCTTCGACACTGAATGAAGACCCAGAGAGGCAATGAACTGTAACATATAACCAGAGACAACAGAAAAGATTACTGAAGAAAAACACTATCAGTATATTGCTAAATATTATTTATATTCTTCAGTATATTGAAGAATGTAAATAAAAATAGCAATGCCACCTGGATCCCCATCCATGAAACCTGTATAATTCATCTGATTTCCCTTACACATAATCACAGCATTATCTTCTTTAAAATGAAACTGCTAGCAGTGGTGTTGCTTTCCCACATTATGGGCCATCAGATTCAGCATCACAGTAGATACTGTATTTATTTCCTGTCTAAGAGTAAGTATAGCTATGTGTAAAGACAGAATCAGAAGACGAGGAAGACCTTGTTACACAGGATCCTATATATTCGACTTGCAATGCAGGAAATGGTCTGTTTCCTTATTCACTGAGCTGCAAACCACTGAGGAAAGGTTTATGATCTACTAATGCCACCACAGTTCACAATGATACTACTGTGGCACTCTGAGGCCTGCAGAAGTGCTCTAAAAGAGCATAAATCTGATACTGTTGAGACATGAGAAAACGTTGTATTATTCTAGACTTCATATGTATTACTGTGGTGAGCAGATAAGAGACTATTAAGTCTACTCCACTTTTGTTTTCCAGGCCTGGCGCAAAACAGTAAAAGCAGGGAGGAAAAACACCCGGAAACATGACACAAGTTATATTACGTTACAGGTCTCATTTTTCATAAGTATGTTGCCAAGATGTTACGAGTCAAAATATCTGAATGATATTCAGCCATTCTGCCACAGAAAGCTATTCTTGCCTTGTGTGAATTCTTTATGTTAATAAAGTGTTTCAGTTTATGCATCCACTTAAGATATTAACGGTCCCACAAAACACTACACTGGTCACTGGCCTGCCCATTAATAATACCAGACCTTCCAGCTATGCCTTTGAAAAATTGAAATAAATTTGAAATAGATAGTATGGCATGACACACAGCTCTCAAGAAGACCTTCTATGTGGCTGCATCGAAAGCTATTGAAATTTATACTGAAACTTGAACAAGTAGTGTGCATCTCTCTTCCCTCCGATCTAATACCTACATTCCAATGAGTGCATTTGGCAGAGTTGTTTCAGTGCTTTCACCTAAAACCAGAAAGAAAAAACTGAAGCAGGTGGCCAACAGGTTAAGTGAGAAAACACACCAGTCATCAAGAACACCGAGAAGAATTTAGGCTAAAAGTTGTAAGATGAAAGTTACTTCCACAAAAATCTCTAGCCTTCAGGTCCACACCTGAATATCTGAGGAGAGCTTTTTACTTTTTATTTAAATGAAGTTCCAATTGACAGTGACACAAGACTAGCTCCCTCCATATAGACTCAGGTAGAAGTTGCCTCTGCTCTCTCATCACTAAACATCTCCATTTAATTATTTTCTAAAAGCTACTTAAAAGTACAGAAAAGATGTGAGGCTTTTAAAACTCAAGACTCAACCTCTACTTGACAAAAATATATCAAATATCCTAGAATTCCACAGCTAAGTATTCCAATGGGACTATGCAATCTTAAACAGCAAGCAGCTTTCAGGTCTCAGTTAACTGTCAAGCATGCCACCATCTCTTACAATCTTGAGTTCCTACAGAATTCAACAAGTCTCCTAGTTGATTTTCAGAAGATATTTTAAGACAGTTCTTTCCTGAAATCAGAGTATACAGCTATGCCATGCACCAGACTAACCTGACATGAGTCAGGATCTTGCCTGAATACTCTTTGTCTACAATTTCATGTCATTACAGCCAAGACAAAGAAGCCAAGTTTACAAACTGTTGTCTGCTCTGCTTTGTAGAGCCTCAGAGGACCTGTTTATCTTCATAGGTTATTTCCTTTCAGTTGTGTCCCTCTTCCCCTACAAACTTTCTTTAAATTCCACTTTGTGCTTTAATACACGCTTTGTCAAGACCTTTTCCATTAATTAGCACTAAGTTTATTTGTGTTACCTAAGTTAGAGAAATAAGAAAGCGAAGGAGAACATAAAATGCAGAAGCATAAAAGACAACAAAAAGGAATTCAAATCAATTTTATAGCACTATAGCAGAGATATTAAAAAAAGAAAAAAAAAAAATTACAAGCAGTGTAATCAAACACCACATAATCAAATAAAGTAGCATCTATTTTCTCTGTACTACTACATTGATCATCGTTTTACCAAGACAAAAGCCAAGTTCTCTGCAGGAATCTGTGTGAAGGATAAGTTAAGGCATCCACTGTTCACACAAGGATCTCTGGCTTCAGATGATCACAGAATTTAAAACTCCACAAATAAATAGTAACAAAAACCTCACAATGTAGGAGGACATCATGACATCCTCATCAACTAAAAATGAGGAGACATTTATGTTACAAATACATGTTGCTCCTGAACTGCAACAGCTTTTCAGGCTAGAATGTAAGAACAGACCTTTAAAGCTTATATGATTTTGAAAAAGAGCACATTGATGCAACCATACCTATTTCCACATAGCGGTTTGGAAGGTCACGCATTTCACTGGCATGCCGTTCTTTCACTGAGCAAATCTAGGAAACAGAGATTTGGATCATTATGATGAACAAACTCTAATTCCTGAAATGATGCTAACTTTGCCTCAATAAGGAGTTTCTGTGAGTTCTCAGCCATTCTTCTCTGTATTTTGAAAAACACAGGCTGTACAACAGGGACAGTGCATCACTGAAGAAGAAAATCAGACAGGAAGGTTGTAGCTGTAGTCCACAGCTGGCCTCTGTTGGTCCTCTCTGATGGACCACATCTGAGAAATCTGAAAACAACAGGCCACTGTGATTTTTTTCACAGTAGGATATATTTGATTTTGGTTTTGCTATCTTCTCACACTTTGTGTCTCATTACCTTACAATGTCAGTAACAATATGCTATTGCAACTCCCAGTAACAGGAGGAGAGTGTGTACATACAAAGAAATGCCAATCCCCAAACACTGTGAAGCACACACAATACAAGGGAGACATGCCAAACTTAAGGCAAACCTTCTCATTTGTGAAACAAGATCTTAAGTTTAATGCTCGAAAAGCTTTTTACACTTCACCTACCTCACTTTACCCTCCCTTTCCATCTACTCCTACTGAGGACTTTTAATTTCCCACTGTGCAGTGATGTAGTAGGCTGTTATTAGAAAACAGCTAACAGGCTTCTAACAAACTCATGTCAGGAGCTGGTCTGAACAAATAATAGTCAGTCTGCAATGCACAAGTTCTACTGCCAGTTCTCTGCTGATAGCAGAGCAAAACCCCAAGCTGCCTGTCCCCCCTACCCCTTTTTGTACCAAGGTTGACCCAAATCATGTGGTTGTTTTAGCAGTCACAACCTCCACAGCCCCCAAAACAACCCTGTCCAAAAACACCTTGTGGGAAGTTGTTCTTCCTTACTGCTGATCAAAAGAAATTAATTCAACAGCCCACTAAAAGCTTTCAAAACAGGCAATCTCTCAAAGGCACAGAGAAATGTCCCTGAGGATTACATTCACTGCCTGCTCACACACAGAGATCTGCCTGACCGCTGGGTGTCTATCACTCCTTCTCCTCATGAGGGTCAGTCCAATGACATTTCTATGGCAGCAGGAGTTCTGCACACTGTAGTCAAACCAAATTCTATTTTTTTCGATTGTCTTTGCTTTTCAGAAATAATCCTCTGTTTCTCTGTGATAACAGCAAGCATTTATTACAAAGACAGGTAATTGCACCTTTACTGAATTTCCCCAGCCAATAATCAGCGTTAAATTATCCTTCCAGCAAAGGCTGCAGGGATACATATCTGGGCGAAGGCTTATGTCATCTCGAGGCACATTGGTAATTCTTTGCTTGGAGATCATGTCAAGTATCTTCACACCCTGAAAGTTTAAATACAAGAGAACTTTATTCAGCATGACAAAATTTTATATGACATATATCATTATACATTACATTAGGGACTGTAGTGAGAGGACAAGGGGTAACGGGTTCAAACTTGAACAGGGGAAGTTTAGATTTAATGTAAGAAATTCTTTACTGTAAGGGTGGTGAGGCACTGGAATGGGTTGCCCAGAGAAGTTGTGAATGCTCCATCGCTGGCAGTGTTCAAGGCCGGTTGGACATAGCCTTGGGTGGCATGGTTTAGTGGGAGGTGTCCCTGTCCATGGCAGGGGGGTTGGAACTACAAATCTTAAGGTCCTTTTGAACCCTAACTTTCTATGATTCTATGACATCCTATATTATTAAGGCAATCATAGCAGTTCATGGCACAAATTTCAGGATAGGGCTGAGAGTCCCAAAAGAAAAGCTGTGGATACAAAAATCCATCTAACCCAGGAGGTGACAGAAGAACAAAGCAATTACAGTAAGTCAGATATCTTAAATTCTTATGCCAAATGAAAAGATATAATAAATGAATGAGTGGCAGATGAGCAACTCCAGTCACGAATAAGGTCAGCTTGGTGGGCTGGTGCTACAATTGAGAAATGAAAAAAATTCCAGCTCTCCCACAACAGCCTCTGTAAAGAAGCAGAAATTTCCACCTTGGAAAAAGAAAAGATGTGAAGCAAGAGCGCATTAAGATAAATGAAGCCAATCTGTACTTCTCTAGAAATACATTTCTACTCTTACATGAAAACAGAAAAATAAGCTTATTTGAATGATGCTTGGGTTTGTATACTGTGATTTTTTACTGCCTCCTTGGGAATCTCCTAAACTAGCAGAACTGAAAATTTAAAGAAAGGAAGGGTAAAGCCATTTGATACAGAGAAGGTAAAAAAAGAGCCATTAATGAGATTTTTCTACGCCATTTAGACAAGGTGAGCTATAGCCTCTGCAACAGCAAAATGGAGATTAATTTCATGTTAAGCAATGACTTGTTCTTAGTGATTTAAAACAAAAGTCCCCAAAATTAAAAAAAGTCCTTTAGTAGGTATTTCTTTTCTGCTCGCTGAGCTTAAAGAACAACTCTAATGATCACAGAAAAGGGGATGGAAGGGACCTTTAAAGGTCAGTGTCCAGGATGCCATTCCATGTTAGGATTTCCCTAGTAACAAACAGATTTAAAAGATTCTCCTGCCTGTTTCTGTTCCCCTACACTGAATTTCTATGTCCCCAGCTGTACAGATGCAACTGTTGCTGAGTAAGAGTCTAAATACAGGGGTCATGGTCTAAGCCATGACTTTTTTAAGTCACAAAGCTAGTTTTTCCTTTTTCCAGTGGTCTCTGCCACGGAAGAACTTTAAGCATGCAATATACTCCTACTGGCATCTCTCTGGTTAACAGCCACCAGCGTTTCAGGTAAAACTTGCACACAGCATCTGCAACATACTAAGTCCAGGTCACTGTGTAACATAAACAAGGAGCTTACTCTTTGTGTTGTCTAAGCTCATCTGATAAAATTTTGCAGACTTGCTTGAACTGCATTTTCATAAAGCTGTCTTTTAATAATCTTGCCACTTTGTCTTCAAGGATGATTGTCAGATAAAAGTGACCCATATCACAAATTGTTTTCCCACAAGACAGCAAATCGTGTATGAGATAGACTAGCTTTTCAAACCAATAGCATAGGAAACTCTGTGGCTGTAAACATGCCATTTGCATCATGAAGCAAAAGGACTTCCAGAATCAACTTCATATCATGAAGGAACCTAAAACCTGTTAAAAAAGGAGTTATGCAGCCAAATGCTTCTGAATCTTTGGACCTGAGATGTCTCCATTTGTAAAACTTACACTTTTAGCCATGAATGAGGAAGAGGGCATAGCAGCAAACACAGGTTAGCTGAGCATGTGACAAGCAGAATTAGACCTTGCCCATATAACCTCATAATATACAATGTCTAAAAAGCATATAGTGTGCTGAAAAAGCAAACAAACAAAAGAAAGGGATTAAAGAATAAAAACTAGGTAGCTACACAAAGACAGCAAGAAGTAAGGCTACAGAAGATCTGAAAGAAAAGAAATGGAACACAAAACCTTGCTAGAGGATGTAGGTATGTTTAAGAAAGTAAAGGGGAAAGGGAAAGGCCAATAACCAAATATATTAATCTTTTAGAGGGCAAGTGTCATTTCATTTTTCATTGAAAGATAGGCCCTGACCATGGCTTTTTGTCTCTGCCACATGGCTCTCAACATTTTATTAGTATTCTGTGTTCTGTGTTATCTCCAGGGATAGCTCTCCTCAACTGTCCTACCCGCTCCCAGCATTCACCTAGAATGTATTTTTAATTGTATAGCTTTGAAAAGAACAAAATCTTCAAAAAGGAAAATTTTATGTCGACCAAGCACTTGCTGAAGTTTCAACTCTAATGCAGTTATTAAAGGGGAGTAAATAAACACAAGTCCACCTCTAACAATTCATATCAAACTGGCTTTGAAAGGAATAAAAGAACAATGGAGGGAAACACAAGGAACAAAGCAAGTGTTTCAGATGTACTTTTACCACATTTTCAAGTAAGAATTTGGAATTTAGACATGACACACACTTTAAAACATATGCCTTACAGCTGAGCTTTAAAATACAGACCTTGACCCATCAATTAGATATACAGTGACAGATGAAATGCAACACTAGGCATCAAAGCAATGGTCCCCTCTAAAATATGAATTACACTTAGAGCAAAAAGGGCCTATTTTTCCTAAGTCTCGCTTTTCCTAGTGGCCTATCCACTGTCACTTCAGTACAAACTACAAAATCCAGAAGGTCTAGGTTTTTTTTCCAGGGGGTAGAGATGTTCTGTTATTTATATAAAGAAATAAATTGGCATTCCTTCTTCAGATAGTTCACTGCAATAAATTGCACTGCTCAAAACTCTGCAAGAGTGCATAGTAGTGACCATCCCCAACAGTGATGTGCAGAGCTACTTTTCCTAACTTTTTTAGAAGTGGCAATCACATGCCGTACACTGCCTAACCCACAAGAAACACCAGAAGAAAAGTCTATGAAGACATGGGATCTAAAACTCTACCTTTTTTATAATGTTTTTTATATTCCATTCTTCAAATGCACGATTTGTCCATGAAGTATTTTGGCAATAAACACTGAAATACAGTGGTATTTTTGTTCATTTAACTGAGATGACAAATACTTACCATATTATTGGCCCAAGCAATCAAGTGTCCTCTCCATTTTACATTTCTTATATTTCCTTCCCCTTCATGTAAAACCGAAGGCTTCCATCTATTCATCCAGCCTCTCTCATATAATAGCAACTAGAAGGAATTGCAACAAGAAATACTTCTGTGATACAGTACTGTATGCAAACATGGCATGTAATTTCTGCTTCATTATCCGTTACTCTACTTGGATTCAAGGGGAATAAAAAATACACACCTATCACAAAACAAAAGCAAATACAGTCAAACATTTTCATATAGCACACAGCCATTGAGAATCTTGTATACTACAGAATTCAACCTACTTCAGTGATAATTTTAACAAGTAGAACTTCCATCAAGTTTCTCTGAAGAACAGAAAGTATAATTATTTCCATTTTAAAGATACATGGCCTTCCACAGGGCTCTAGAGATGGAATGTGTTAGTCCCACACATGCAAATCGCACTGTACCACGAGTGCTGCTGATTGCAAAACTTGTATGATTGGAAATCCCAGATTCTGCAAATAAGGATGTTATTTTAGAGTATCTAAATGCATAGGAGATGTTATGAAATGCTTTGCAGCAGCAAAGAAAAATCCAATAGCATGCAAACAGTTTGCTCAAAAGCCCACCTCTTTTACCAGTTCCTGTACAGCTTCAGGAAATTATTTAGTAGAATTATAACACGGAGTCACTTTAAGCAATGCCAAGTGTAATGCTAATGGGGCTGAAGCATCTACAAAGATCATACTCTAAGGTACCAGTGCTTTGCCTGGGTACACCTATGTACAGATACATGCACAACCTGAACTTAAGCTCACATGAGCGCACAATGAGCACTGAGAGATGTAAAACCTGCAAGGACTATTTCCACAATAAAACATGTCAAGTCCCTGTGCTGCTAATATTTCCGATCTAAGTTCCAGCCAGACATGCCATTTTTATACATGGTCTCAT
This sequence comes from Forpus xanthops, assembly GCA_032466535.1. Lineage (NCBI taxonomy): Eukaryota > Metazoa > Chordata > Aves > Psittaciformes > Psittacidae > Forpus > Forpus xanthops. The sequence goes on from JASSUY010015364.1 coordinate 35,994, forward strand.
ACCACCTGTATATTAATAAATGCGTCAAATAATAAGACACTGTTTAAAGTAAAACCTTGTAACAAAGTAAGATATTTTAACAGCAATTACAGACTGCCTCTCTGTCTAAAGCCACAAGATGGCACCAGAAGACAAGTATTTTCTCCAAAAGTTTGAGTCACTACCTATCATAGCCTATCAGAAAGTTTTGCCTGAAGCACACTGCAAACATCAATCTTTTGCACTGAAGCCTATCTGGCCACTTAAACCCTGCCGAAAATTACTCAGTGTCCTTGACATAGCTCACATTTCCACCTATGAAAAGGCTACTGAAAAGATCTTTTACAGCAACCAAGGCAAGAGACTGAAAGCAGGGGAACACCTATGCACATAAGGCAGTGTAAGAGGGGTTTCCATTAGCAGGCTGGTAGGTGGACAGGAAACACAGGCTGCAAAGCCCTCAGCCCGAATCAGCTCCACTCAGAAACTGAGGATGTCACTAAAAACTAAGTGCTGTGCTGATGCAGAATTTAATTCTTTTTCCTAGTCGTGCCACTTGGGATGCTTCTTTCACTAGCATCCAAAGGACAGCGGCAAAATACACTGTGTTTTCATCTGGACTTACTGGATAAGACTTGAGAAAACTGATGCAGATGACACAAAAGGTTGAAACTGGCTGATGTTGATTATATTAACTGAACTCTGAATCTTTTCTTCTTGTGATTAAATCATGATTTGGTTGTTTACCGCACACAAGATCCAGAGTGTGCTCAGAATGATGCTTTACAGCAATTCTGTTACTGTTCCTTGTTTCTGGACACCATGCTTTCTCACAACTCTCTACTTGAGTAAGAAATTGCAAAGAAAATAAATGACCTGAGAAAGAATTAGAAAAAAAATAGAAAAAAAAATCCTGCTTCAGACTATGCTCAACTGTAAGCACACATTTAATACAATTCTTAAACCAATGGCTCGACACTGTCCCACATGACATCCTTGTCTCTAAGTTGGAGAGGCACCACTTTGATAGGTGGACCACTTGGTGGATAAAGAACTGGCTGGATGGCCATGTGCAAAGAGTTGTGCTCCATGGCTCAGTGTCCAGCTGAGACCAGTAACGAGTGGTGTCCCTCAGGGATCAGTGTTGGGACAGGTCTTGTTCAACATCTTTGTCAGTGACATGGACAGCGGGATTGAGTGAGCCCTCAGCAAGTTTGCCGATGACACCAAGCTCTGTGGCTTGGTTGATATGCTGGAGAGAAGGAATGCCATCCAGAGAGACCTTGACACGCTTGTGAGGTGGGCTGATGCCAACCTGATGAAGTTTAACCATGAGGAGTGCAAGTTCCTACACCTGAGTCAGAGCAATCCCAGGCACAGCTACAGGTTGGGCAGAGAAGAGATTCAGAGCAGCCCTGAGGAGAAGGACTTGGGG
>JASSUY010015365.1:0-45490 GCA_032466535.1 Forpus xanthops
ACGTCTGTACAAGGCAGGAAGCTAGCCTTGATGATAACCAAGAAAATGCATCTCAAAAAAAATCCAGGCAACTGAAATGGAAAATAACTAAAGGCAACATAAACATTCATGATTTTCAAGCACTCTGTGAAGTTTTCAATGGGTGGCTGGAGCAGAGTCCAGTTTTGAGTTGAGCGGTGCTGCAAATCCACTAAACCTAATGGGAACAGAAATAATATATAATCAAGGTGCACTCACACACTTCATAAACCCTTCAGAGGACTCCTGTGTAATTTCTGCCTTTGGAACATTATGCACTGAAGCATAGCAACAGTAATCACACACAGCTCAGGCTGGGGAAGAAAGATAAGGGCACTCTGTATCAAGAGAGCGATATTGGGAAGGACAACTGTGGCTGTATTTGCTGGAATTTGGCAGGGGCTAAAATTTAAAACATTGTGAAACACCATGAGAGCTGTGATGCCAATATAGCATGGGGATATCAGTATCAGCATAGTCCAACATGCCTGAACACAAGCATCAATGTTGAGGTTGCCTGAGCTGTTAGTATTTCATCATTTTAATTGTAATAATACTTAGAGGTTAAGCTCCGCAGTGCCAGCTGTGCCTATCCATGGCAGTACACCTACACAGTATGTCTGCACTCCATGTGTTCTACCCTACTGGCTAAAAAATACCTGTGACCTTAACTTTGAGGTGGTTTAAGCAATCCTGCCTGGCTGCAGGGCAGAGGTAAGTTACCTTGCCCACTCTCAGTGCTAAATCTGAGGCTGCCCTTGGATGCTGTGTTTTCCAAAGGCCTTTCCACTATATCCCAAGAGCGAAGAGGAAATTTTACTGATGGGACTATGTGGTTGTGAATCCCTGCAGGCTGGGAGTGATAGAACCATGTCCTACCACGTCCACAGCAAGTACCCTTACCCATGAGTATTGTGAAGGCTGCAATAGGCATAGCTGCTGCTCCCTCCCATGTCACCCATGAATTAGTGAGAGGGATCCCAGAGGATGTGCCAGGACACCTTCCTGAAGTAGCTTCTTGGGCATGGTGGAAGAGTGTTACATTGTCCCTCGGGCACCACTGCACTCAGTTACTTCATTGCCCCTCCAAGGAGCTCAGGCAGCATTTTTCAACACCTTAAATTACGCTGCTAGGATCAGAGCTCTGATGCCTGAGGTGGGCATCTAAGACAGGAATGCTAAAACTCACTCAGAATTTCCAAGCAAGTAAAAATAACATTTTGGTTCTTGATAACACCACCCCAACTTGGATTAAACATACAGATGTTAGCTAGCAGAAGGGGATGACAAAAGGTGGGATGCTTTATATAGTTAATTTGCATGCACAGTATTGAAGTTGGCAGTCTGTAAGTGATGTATCTATTCTTCATTGCTGCTCTTGACCGAAGTATGAAGACCCTATGATGCATGCACTCTCCCTTTTCATATTTTGATGTTGACTTCCATTTACTTTTCCCCCAAACCTTAAATTGCCAAATGCTTCTGAGAAACATCTGCAAGAAATTGAGATGCTTCTCCACACCCTTTGCAAATGTAAATTAAGTAATCTTGCAGGAGTAAATGACAGAAAAGTAATTTCCCTTTATCATGACAAACAGTATTGCAGTATAAGACTAATGACTACAATTTAAGCAACTATGAATTGTGCATTAGGGAGCTCTAGTCCTGAAGATTGCTCACAATGAAATTTAAATTGCATTTTTTCTGCATCTAGCTGTTTATAAATAACACGGCAGTTACAACCACAATAGTCATTTTTGTCACCATTTTCTGTCACTGACAGTAGAAATAAAAGATCTAGCTGGATGATGGTCAGTGTAATAGAGGTTAAAATGCTCTTTATTACACTCAAACTTCACTAGAAATGGGAACAAGCTGAAATCTTAGACACAATCACAGCATAAAGTGCAAGTGTCTTGAAAACCTAAGGAGACATTTAGCAGGATCTCTTTCAGTGGCGGGTAATAAAAATAAACAAATGTATCAAATAAATAAATAAAAAATAATAGCAATCATCAGCATCATCATAAAAAAAAGAAAAGAATACAGGGTTCCTTGAACCCTGTTATATAAACTGAGCTTTTGACATAGCTCTCAACCTACCTGGCAACCATATTTATATGCAGAAGAATAAGTAGTTTAATATGTATTGAAGTAGCCTCCAAAACCTGCTGCATCCTGCACATTCAAGTACTTGCACAGGTGTGCTGTAACCTGCACAGATTTCAGTCATTTGTAATGCATTCCATGCTTGCACCCGCAGTGCTACAACCCCCTCTGACTCTGCAGGCATCCCACGTGTGTGCTGCTGAAATCTCTTATTTACAGTTAGCTTGTGAGACTGATCTTCCTGTGAATAAGGGATAACTAAGGGACAGTCCTGCTCGTGGTTTGGATATGGCTCTTTTTACAGCTCCTCAGCATGACAAAGTACATTCGCAATCCTCTCTTGACTGTGGCAGATCTTTGTGGAGGGTTGGGTTGGGGCAGATTAAGCTGTCCACACAGCTGTAGTCACAGCCATCTTGACTCTGTGTGTTATATGTGGAGTGAGCATTGGCTGTCCTTCATCCTGCAGACAGTGATGCTGGAGCTGCAGGTGGGAGAGGCAGCCATATATGTAGCAGGAGGGTGCTGGTCCTCAACACTCCTCCTCCAGGCCAGGTACTGTACACATACATCCCCAAACTCTCTGCTTCTTGGAAATGCTTTGTCTGAGAAATGCAGATCTACCCAAATGGTAGAAGAGGATGCAATAACATGTTTTCTTTGCATAGATTCAAAATATCCTTTATTGCTCTGCAGTTGAGCCTTTGCCCTCTAATTTCTTACTGGTTTTACAATAGGAATGAGTTCTCAAGGCAGGGCTTCACAGAGGAAAAAGTGTGTTGAGCAAGGGGTGGGGTTGGTGAAGCAGACATTGAAGATGACATCAAGAAATGCAAAGCAGATGTGAGCATTAATGTGTGATGTGTGTTGGCTCAATTAAATGGAAATGAGCACCTACTACACTTACATAAACCAGGCAAAAAGTAATCATAGGTAGAGATAAACTAGCTTCAGTGTAAATACAAGCTCTTCTGCACACTCCTCTGCGATAATGGGATAATTTACTGATGTAAAGAACTTCTTTGCTGCAGTCTGTGTATTAGCTAGCATAGCTGCATCTGCAAGACATAAAAAAATATATATGGCTTTCTAATGGCCCTCATAGGGAAGTAGTAAAGGTTCTAAAAGAGCAGTGGAAAAAAAGACAGGCTGAAATAGAAACAGAGGCAAATGAATAATTTTGTGCATAGAGGATGCTTTTGTAGGGATTTTTTTTGCAAGCATCTTTAACACTGTTTTGTGTTCCTCTGACCCGTTCTTACGGCTTGAAACTTTATAGAGGTACAGGTATGACAGGTGTCTAATTCCTGCGAAGGAGAAAAGGAAATAAACAAAGATGTACACCCTTGGGCTGCCAAAAAAAGGTATAAGATCATGATTAATGGAAGAAATAATTTCATGTGACAGCTGGTGAGAATTTACCTTGAGAAAAGGAATATGCAATCTGAAAGTATATACCTTGGAACTGGTTGTAATTGAAAGCCACTACAGTAGAATAAATTTGAAACCTTTTACTAGTGGCTAAAATATTTTCTCTTTCAAGCAAGTCCTACATAGTAGCTTCAGCCTGAGAATAAATACTTTGAGTCAAGAATTTTTTGATAGAAATCCATAATTACCTTTGCAATATTGCTGGTATCCATCTACTTAGCAAAGACTCTGACTTTATTAGCTATTTAATCATCTGAAATACTCTATTACCAAATGCTCAGGGAGAACAATGTCTCTGTCAGATTCTGCAGCTGTTGGGTTGTGTGTTTAATAACCTGTTATATTTCAGACCCTGTAGAAATTAGTCACTGAAACTCTTCTTCTTTTAATCAATCCCCAGAGTAAAGATACGGCTAAACTAAATCTTTCTTTGAAGCTAGCTTCACAGCGTTTTTATCCTCACCTAAGATTTAGATTACCTCAGTCTTTGTCAGCAGCCTGTGTTCCTCCAGATTAAAAAGGTGTGATTTTAAGGTCATGTCCTTGTGTGTGCGGCAGCTGATGGGGGACTCTGCCTCAGTCTCAGTGGGAGCAAGGATGGGGAACTGCTGGTGGTGTGCTTCCAGAGCCATTGCACCTGGGCAATCCTATCTGATGACAAACCTCCCACCTGCCAAGAAAATGATGGAAATAAGGCCAGTGGGGATGCACCTCTGATGTAAATGAGAATGACTGACTCCCCCTTTCTCCACAATGGGGCAGCCCCAGGCAGTGTGGCTGTAACCTGGGGGATTATTATTCTACATGCTCTGGCCAGCACCATGTCTTTTCTCCAGGAGACAATGTGGGGGCAGAACAGAAATGGGAAAGTCTCCAGAAGTTTGGTAGGGCTTAGAAAACATGCAGAAATGTTAATGAGCATATGCCTGATTCTTCTGGTAGAGCTGCACCCATAAGTAACTCCCACATCTTTTCTTTTCGGCACGCAAGGTGGTTTTGGCCAAGTTAGTCAAGGAGGCCAGCCTTTACTAGCTATGTTGTTTGGCTAACAGCTCTAGGGCTGAGTCAGTGTCAACACCTTGTAAAGCCAAGGCAGCCAGGAAAAGTATTCTGAAGAGGCCAAGCCTTCTAGGCCAGTACAGCGAAGAAAAATTGGGATTCAAAACAAGGAGGGAAATTAAAGCTCTTCTTCATTTAAAATACTGAATTATGCAGCTGAGGAATGGAATAACCCAGTATCTGTTTTGTTCCTCTACCACTGCCATTCTCTCCATTGCATTCCTTTGACATGAGTTCAGCCTGTATCATCTCCCCCTGTTGCTTATCCCGTATCAAGCTATGTGAAAGGCACAGAGTACAAGAGAAAATGCTGCTTTTCACAGATTGCAAACTAAGAGCACTTGGTGGGTTTCCCAAGCATTAGGGCTCCAGAGACGAGCGATTTGGCTTAGGGCTGGTTGGGGAAGGTTCTGCAGCTGCATGGAAGTGTTTTTTTTATTTTTACATTGTTAATAGAAATCAGGGTGGGTCTGTACAGCTAGGAAGACAAAAGGCAAATGGATGTCAGGGCTATTACACAGATTCAACTGATGTCCCCTAGCCTTCCTGGAGCCAATAGTAATGAGAGCAAATATTTCCTAGCCCTGCCCATAATGAAGACTTTCTATGACAGGAGAACTTTTCTTCATGGTACAGTGACTGTACTGACAGTCAGTTGGCTTCACAGTCTCACCTTGCTTCAAACTTACCGGCACTGATAGCTGGGAGATGAGATGGCAACAAAAACAATAGGTAGATAAAGAACAAAGTAGAAAGAAGAAGTAGAAACAAAGACTGCATTCACCAAAGAACTGTCAGATTAGCATGAGCTGCAGGACACCAAACAGAACTAGGTTTCAAGGAGAGATTTTGAAGAATTTACTGTTAGCTTTGTTAAAAACTATACTTAAAGGTTTTAACTATATTAATACCTGTGTTCAAGGTTTACTAGGTTAACTTTAAATATGAGGGGAAGAAAAGCAAGAGAGGCAGATTAAAGACTGGAAGCTGGATATGCTGGTCTTAACTGGGGAAACTGAGGAACATTTAGTCTAGTAAACTGTAAGATTTGATAGAGAAGGTGAGCTCAAAGGGGAGGACCATACAGGGAGAACCACAAATCTGTGTCTGTGGGGATGATCAGGGAGGATGACAAGTTGATCTTCTGAAACCAGGATGCAAACAGCTTTTGTTTTTATGGATTTAAATGTGGTAGTTCAGAGAGTGTCTGAATATTGCAATGAGGATGGGATCCTGGCCTAACGTTATCAAGGTCCAGCCTTTTAGAGCAAGATATAAGCATAGTCAACCTAGAGACAGGACACCTATGGTGATGACTTTTGGAGAGGGCACCTTTTTGGTGATGTTTTGTGGGCCATTGCGTTGTTGCAGGAGCAGTGAAATGAAGGACAAAAATGTACAATATCATTTTACTGCTATTGCAACTGATGTTGAGCCTGTCAGTAGCCCACTTACTTCATACTGAAGGACAGTTCAAATTATTTTAATTACTTTCTTTAGGAAGACTGATGTGCCTTTTGCCTTCAGGTAGTGTCCAGCCTTACAAAGTCTGGTCCTGCACATTCTCAAAACTTATGCTTTCTATCCAGCCTTCCAGTTGTTTGAACATGTTTTGTTCTGTTCTTCATCTGGATCTTTTTGTGTGCTGGCCTTCCTCAGTGGCTGATGCAGGCACTACTGTACTGACTAAGGCATATTCTCTGAATTCAAATTCTTTTTAAAACACTCCACTACTGGGTAGCTCTCCAGGGAAAACTGCCTCTTGTGCTGCTGTCTGTTTCGTTTATCCCAATGCTCAGGTTCAAGCACATCTCTTTGACATCTCCTTTATTTGATGTCACTTCTCAGCCCTTCCCACTTTTCTCCTTCCTGCTCCATTGTTTTAATTCTGCGTTCGTCTGATTTACCCTGTCAGCTCTGCTGAAGCTATTTGGCCCAATTCTCATCCTAATTATGGAGATGTACTCCATAAAGATGGAACGAGAGGAGTTATTCTGGTAATTGTTGCTGATGCACTGGGATGTGAATCTGGGAGTGATTCCTTTCCTTCAGTAGAATACATGATTTTTGTCAATATCATTGAATAATAAGTAACCTCCTCTCATTTAGAGTATGCAATACCAAATGTAAAATTTTTAGAAGATGAATTCTAAAAAAATCCTTCTTATAGTAATTGTCTAACAAATGATATCATCTGGCAAACAGGAGTTGCTGAAGAATCTCCTGACAATACAGTCATAACTGGGAATAAGATGGTGTTCCCTTTCTGTAAGCCATCAAACCAACGTGACAGGCAGGCTAGCTTTCAGTGGCCTACAGCAGGGAAGACTTTAAAGACTACATTTATTTTGAAACATTTAAAAATATTTCAAAACAACTAACCTCAGGAACAAGGAGGAGGCTGGTCATCGTTACCCGGAAAATGTGAAGGTACAGGGAGGAACACCATAAATCCTTCAGTTCTTCAAAAAAGAAAATATTTTCCCATTAAATATAGCTTGAGACTTCCCTAGTGCTTCCTTCTCATCAGATATTCAGCTCACTGAAGCTACATTTTCTCAGAGCATCACACTTCGGCTGAAAACAACATGGCTTCTTGCCAGGTATAATGATTTAAAGATACTTGTGTGCTTACTTGACTTGTTTTGAATGGACTTAACTGCTGGGTTTTGTACCGTCAGCTCCTTACATTCCTGCAACAAACTTTTTCCTGTTTTGCTCCGAGTCTCCCAAACTCCTTGCCTCTACAGGTGAGGGACGCTGAAAAAACACATAACCCTAGAGTGTGCTGACAGCATTTGCTAAGCATGTTGTTGACTGGTGCCGATTTGAGCAACGCTGTGTCCATCAGGGAATTCAGCCATGTGCCCAGAGGCTTCCTGGGAATGCCTGCTGGGGAAGCAGTTCCCTGGCCAGCAATGCTTTATGTACATCTGAGCTGACTCACAGAGGGGAGGGACAGTCTCCAGAGCTGCTTGAGATACACAGCTTTCTTCAATGAGACAGAGCCGGGGAAGGAGAAGAGATACAAATAAGGGTCTGTAGATTTCCATAAATGACAAAGAAATGTTTCTGAAGCTTGATTGCCTGCTTGGTGTACTCAGTGTATTGTGGGGGCCTGGGGCACAAAAGCCATGGATGGGAAGAACATGCACACTCTCCAGCAGGCTGTACCCTCCTGGCTGCTGTCACCTTCTGCTATATGGCTCAGTCCTTTTCTCGGCCACATCACTGCTGTCAGGAGGTTATATCAATAAAGCAAATCAGCTGTGAACTTACACAGGTATAACACTGACAGATATTAGAAACATTTCAAAACGATTCAGTATCTCCTCTTTTCTGTGTGGATACACTTCTGGCCCTTCATGGTATCCCTGACCTTGCCATGTGCCTGTGAGCTGCTGACACTTCAGCTGTGAATTATGACAGAAGTTATGGATCTGTGCAGTCCTGTTTTATGATGATGATTTATCGTTTGTATTACAGTCATGCCTAGAGGCCTTAGCAAGATCAGGGCCTCACTGTGCTAGTCACTGTATAAACATGTATTAGGAGACGGTCCTGCTCTGAAAAGATCACAAACAAAAGGTGGGAGGAGGAACAGAAACACAGAGATGTGAAATGTGTTCCCCTGGGCAACCCAAGGATAAGTACCAGGGCACAGAGCAGCAGCGCTTCCGTCCCCTGCCTCCTGCCTGCCCATGTCTGTGCTGGGCTCCACCATCTGCTGCTCTTCCACATCCTCCTTGCCAAGGGCTCTACAAGGGATGGCACATTCCTGCTTCACCATTCCTCTGCCTGTGGCCTGAAATCAGGCACAGTGTGCCAGAAGGCACATCTCTGCCTCCTCTGCGCAGGTGCTGCAGGTGCATGGCTGCCCATTCAGATCACTGTTTCTGCTGTGCTCCTGGAATTACTGTCTTCCATTTTTTCTTCACCACTGAGCTGACAGTCACTGCTACCAGCAGAGGTGTTGGTTATCACCTCCAAACTGGAACTGGATGGCTTCATTCCTTCTCAGAGGTAACTCAAAATGATCACTAACTTATACATGGATCTCAGATATCTCTGGGGCAACAGCAAGACTGATGATGCACTAAATTGAAAGCACAGAGGCATACTATGGGACACCTGCATCTAAGCTACACTTATGGGGCTTAGAACTTGCTTCTGGCTATGGCTAAACGCTACCCTTGCTTTGCCTTTGCAGCATGCAGTTAGGGGATAATTGGAGAGCACTGTTTTTTCTCCTTTTGTAATTGTTATTGCGCTTGCCATTATGACCAGAGCTGTTCTCTACATATAGAAGTGCAGTTTCCAAAGCTTAACCTGAAAGCCAGGGGTGTGGACTAGTATCAGTCCTGTGTTAATATGAATTATACATTGAATACTGCTTTAAAAATGCTGTGAGCTGGCTCTTCTGAAGTGCAAAACTCTATACAGGAAAGAAAAATAAGATGCAGACTTGGTCTGAAGATTTGCAAAGAGAAAAAAGCCAGATTTAGCTTATGAAAATACTCGTTTTACCCTTTAGAAAAAAACAGGGTAATAAAAATACTGAGAGGGCTACTCTGCAGATAGAAGTACCAGTACAGCAGGCAGGAGTAAGCAGACATGCTGAGGTGATATTAGGGTGACATATAGCTAGTAAATTGAGTGGCCCTAGTGGGCTGTGGGGGCTTGAAAAAGACTCTCTGATGCTTTCTATCGGGTCTCCTCAGACCTGCTAGAAGCAGAAGATTCTCTTCCCAAAGAACCTGGAAAGTGTGAACTGCATCTAAGGGCAATTGAAATGTTTTGTTGCCAAGGCCACTGTCAGAGCCACTTGGGGGGCAACCTGCCCTCCAGTGAGCTTCTGTAATGAGGAGCTCACCAGAGAATGAGACAGCTTTTATCTCCAGGCAGATACTCAGTCTGTCTTGCAACATCTGAGCTATCTTTTGGTGCTTTTATTACAGAAAGCGCTTACTCCAGTTAAAGCCAATATATCCTCTATCAGCTCAATATTAACACTGCAACTGTGGTCCCTGGGGCCAGGCAGACATTTTCCATCTACTCAGTTAATCTCCAGTGTGGTTCAAGAGCGCAGCAAAGAGCTGAATCACAAATACGTCTAGGAGTGTTTGCAAGATGCAGGAATTCCTCTTTTCCTCTCAGAGGCAGGGAGCATCCAGACTTCCCAGCCACACCTGCATCTTCCCAGTCATGCTTCACCAGCTGCTGTGTGTGTCTGCCTGACTCTTCATAACACAGTTTGTCCTACTGTGATTATATCTTTATAATACTGTCACCATATAATACCACAAGGAGTGGAGTCTTTCCCCACAAATGTCTTTAAAATGAGATTTTTTTTTACCACTTAATTCTTTTACATGGATGCAAGTAACATCACAGTAAGTGATCTCTGCATCAAGCCCATTCTCCTGGCAAGACGGTCCATAAATGCCTAGTTCCTGATCCCTAGCAGGACCCTTGCTGCTGTTTGATTCATACCCATCCTTCTTTTTTATTTATGTCTTTTCTTTTTATTCCTTCTGTAAAATGGATACAAGGGGTGGCACTGGCCTTCTTCACTGTCCAACCACTGCCTTGTGCCTTAGCACAGATGTCACGTGGCGTTACATACTGCTCTATGCACTGATGGGCAAGCAGCCTCAGTCCAAAATGAATCATCAATCAAGTCTACTGTCATGAAACAGACATTTTTATGCCTTGCCTGTGTTGACAATCTATTGACAGTTAGTGACAATCCCAGCACTTTGGTTTGGTTTTCCTTTCCCTTTGTCATCTGAGATATGAGGATGACCTAAGCTTCTTCAAGTGCAAGACACAGAGCTAATAGGACATGCAGTTTTATTGCAAAGCTTACTAGGATTTGTTACTTCTACTTCTCAGGGAGAAAATCTAATTTTGATGTGGCACGTGGTCTGTAAAACAGTTTAGCAGCAGGACCCTGTGGAAAACCTGGCAGAGCTGAGCTCAGAAATCCAGTCTGCCATGAGTCCTCCCTCCCGTCAGGATAGGACCCAGGACAAGGGGCTGGCCCTTTCTTTGAAAATACATGGTAAATGGAACACCATCAGCAGCATAAAGAGGTTTGGCGATCAAATCAGGATCATTGATTTTTGTGTAGGCATGCTTATAAACAGCTTGTCTGCTTCACTTCTTGTGGGATGTTGGCATTTACCAAACTAACGCTACCACATTGGCCAGCGACGTCTTGCAGGCTGGACCACATGTGTGTTCATTGACTGCAGTGGCACTGTTCATAGGAATAAATATTACACCTGTGAGATGGAAATGTATTAAAGTCATAAAGATAACAACATTGCTCGTAAGCAAACAGATTTAGTGCAGTGTCTATTACTGTTAAATGGCAAAATTACAGTTGTAACAATATGGAGATGTAAATGTAATTGTGTATAACATTGTGTAATCATTAAAATCCATATAAATTTTGTGCACTTAAACATGAGTGACTACTGCTTGACACTTGAAACATTAGCATAATATTCATGCCATATGGTTGGCATTTCCTATTTCTTGTATCTGTCACTCTTCATTTGTGTCAGCTGCTCATGAGAACTTGCCAGATAATATCTGCACCATTGCCAAAAAAGTCTAACAGCTGGTGTAGTACTGGTTAAACACTATAATGTTTCAAACTTTAGTGCTCCCATCTATGCATTAGAGAGCTAGTACTTGGAGCAGATGTTTAGCTTTGTTTTTAAATTAACTTCAGTCTGCTTTTGAGTCAGTGGTGTGCTTTTATGCTCCATTATATGCCTTCTGTGAGATGGATGAGCTCAACAGCATCCTGTCTTTGACAGCCTTAAAACACAGAAACTGGAATGATAAACTCTGTTAAAAATGCACTCTACTGTCTGCTTCAGTACCTGACATGGACTGACAGGGGCTGGACTTGAGCTGCAAACTCATAAGACTAGTTTAGATCATCTATTAGCTGAGATGGTAATACCTTAAATTTTTCCTTTGCCATGTGATCCCCCTTGCAGCACAGAGATGTGAATTTGCCCAATGCCTTTGGTGCCACAGGCCACCAGAGCCCCTCTGTATTAAGAAATTGGCACAGAGGGTCCTAAATGCCCAAATGAGTCTTCTGTGGGACTCAAGCTGAAATGTAGGCTTAAGCCACAAGCAGTGCATGGGCTTAGAGCTCTCCCTGCCCAGCATCAGAAGAGGGCAGAAAGGTCCACACTGGCACCCAGGTTTGCACGTGGAGTGCAACCACTAGTGGAGGACTGGGAGCAGAAGACACATTTTTCTCTGTAAATACCCTTTAAAACATTGCTAATGACTAGACTGGGAATTCTCTAATGTTTTCTGTATGGAAATCAGTGTGAACTCTGAATGTGCTGAAATCTGTGTAGTTCAGTGATTTACATATTAAGATTTATGATGAGCTAGGCACATGAACACCAATGAATTAAGCAAACGTCCAATTCCATAAACAGTCTGATTATATGGATGGCATATGCAGTTCCCTTGGGGCTGTATGTTTAAAAGGCTGATTTATGCCTTTGGAAAAGAGGGCTCCTTGCTTTTTCACTGTGCATTTCTTTTCCTGGAGTAAAGGAGCTGTTTTATGTTTTACTCCTTCAGGTTCACTTCCAAATGAAGTCACTAACCAGTTGAAACACTGGGTTAAATTTTGAGATGCTGTGATGGAGGGCATTTACTGAGAAGCTGCTGAGACATCCTTTAGTCCCCAGTTGGCTTTGTAGAGGCAAAAATGGGGAGAGTGCTGAAGAGGCTACTGCCCCTCCAGAAGTGGGCAGTTTAATCCTGCTAGGCTGCTTTACCTCATGAAGACAATGACTTAATATGTGTCCTTTATACACAGAGGCATTTTAATTTGTGCTGCCTCATGGCATAGGATACCCTTTCTGAAGCAGGATTCCCCTGTGGCTGCTGTACAGATACACAACAGAAAAGTAACAGCTGCCTGAATAACCTTTCTATCTAACATGAGGCAAGAAAGAGAGGTATGGACAGGCAGGCAGTGCAGGTAAATAATGGGTTAATGCTAGCATGTCATCCCTAGTGGCAGGCTATACACTCATTTTTGCCATGTGGGACATTGGATATTCACATAGTGGCTTGTGCCTCTCGTTTTCCTATTTTCTGCACATGCAGACCTACTCAGATGACAGAGGTGTGGGCAGAAGAGTCGTAGGCTGCATATATCAGAAAGTAGATTTGCACAGTTTTTATTCTTTCCAGACGTCCCTGCCTCTATACTGTATCCCTGGAAATTACCCATTTTGGATAATGGATGAAATTAGATTAGAAACAAGACAAGATGCAATTACTCACTGAGGACGAATTGGATAAACTTGTAAAATGGGGCCTGCAGCTGGAACTGTTAGAGTCTGTTTTGTGTGCACATGGTGGAGTCACAAAGGATTTTATCCTTGGCATTATCTGTAACAGGATAAACATATTTTCTGTTTATTGTAATACAGCTTTTTACCCACATTAAAAATCACTATTGAGCCATTACCTGTCTCCTAACGGCTGATATTACTTATTTGAGCAAGGTGCTATCCACATGAAGTTGAAAAAAACTGTGATTAAAATGAAAATAAGTTTTATTTTTTTATGAAGAATAAAAAAATTACCTTAGGCCAGAGAACTGCAGCAGGATGCTCATGGTGCCTCTTCAGTGCCTTGAGATTCAGGGCAGGAACAAATGTCAGGCCATTCATTTCTTGGTCCAGGCTCAGCAATTTGTCTGAGCAAGTCCTTAAAGCTTTCCCTCAGCACCAGGATTTGCAAGTTAATTCCTGAAGTGTACAAGAAAATGGGACAATCTTAATTTGTTTAGGTGCTTGGTGCATTCTTTTAAATTAAGTACTTTTTTATTTCTTTAGCCATTTTGACACTGTTGAAAGACAGGTCATCAGATTAGTTTAAGGCAATGCAAGACAGTATAACAGAACTGGGAACACAGATGCTGTTGCGAGGGGTATTGCATTGATCTTCCTTTCACACGTTTACTTGTGATGTGCTCATTGACCCTGTGAGGTTTTGAGTTCAGAGGTAAGGAGAAAAGTGGGAAACTTCTGCTAATGAATGTTCATGCCTGATTTTTACTTTTTTTTTTTTTTTTCTTTTTTGACTGCAGAAACTTTGACCATTTTTTGGTAAATATTTCATTTTACACACAGTAATTGCAACTGAAGATGGGACACAAATATACACCTCTGAAACTGAAGATGTTGGCTATCAGACTATGATGTTCTGCTGCAGAAAAAAGACAACTAAAAAGAATGACATAAGTAGATTTTCCTGGAGGCAAAACATGTAGTACAGAGCAGCTCATTACTTAGTAATGTAGCATACAAACATGTGATTGTAATCCATCATTTTTATCCACCACCTTGAATAGGATTATAGCAACTTGCAGGGTCACACAGGTACCTATAATCCTAGGCATAAGTTCCTTTTAGCTCAGGCCATCACAAATCTGTCATTTGTGGTGTTCCATTTATGTTCTTTAGTTTATGAATGTAAAATGGGAATTATTTCAGTACAAAGGTAACCAGGCAGTGCTTTTGACTGAGTGCCAGCCAGGAGGTCAGGAAATCAGTTTCACACTTCCTGCTGTTGATAGGTTTAGCTATGGTACTTTCTTTTTTTAATGTCTCTTTTATGTCTCTGCATTGATATAAGCTATATTAACATGCAGTTTCCAAACTCAGCCATTGCCCTGTATATCCTCTGTACCTGTACTTAGAACATTTGAGTTGTCTCATTCACTTCAGCAGGTTAATCAGGTACATAATCAGGTGTATACAATATTTATAGGGTCAGAGTTTAATTCCTTGCAAGACCACAAAAGAAAGGCAATGCTACGCATGGCATTTGTGACACAAAGTTGTTAAACATTTATGTGCTGCTCAGACCATTAAAGCCATGTGGATAGATGCCACTGCCAGTGGGGAATGAATAGCTGCCCCATAGGTCTGATGTAAGATGTTATTTGATGTTCCGTGTGGGAAAGTACCCATGTATGCGTAAATTCGACATAGTTTCTAAAGTGAAGAACAGAGAAATGGCAATAACTAAAAAAAAAAGTTATTTTCCTTCTGATTTTATTCCTTTCTACCTCTCTTACGTTGCTAAAGCATGTCAATGCCTTCTGCTGATGTGGAACTTGGTAGAAACAGCCAAGTCCTTTGTGCACTATAGAGGGGGCACTGCACTCTGCTTTTTGGAATCAACCTTTTTTTTATTGGGAGTATTTCTAAAGCCAGATTTAGAGAGGCTGAAATAGTTGTCTATATTGATCATGATTATTATAATGGGCTTTCTCTAAAGTTTTGTAGACTTTAAAATGCTTCATTTCTCAGAACTCCTCTTGAGGATAATATACTTACCCCAGCTTCATGTTAGTAGTAAGGACTTAAAAGAAAGTCAAAGTGATGCAAATAACTTCCTGCTCAAAAAACACGTTTTCGGCAGGAGGGGGAGGCAGAGGTTTGTTTTTTTGTTATTTTATTTTTTTCCCCAGTACTTCTCTAAGAAATATTTTGCTGAATTTTAGCACAGAAAAAACTGTTGTCTATTTAAATTTCTTAAGTAACTTTTAAGGGTTTCACTTGGCTGACACTTCTTGTCCTTGCATTAATCTTGGGATTGTTTCACAAGAGACCCAGGGAACACCCACTGATAACAATGTCAAACATTCAATGTATTTACTGAACGTTTCCACTTGCTTGATCATTAAGGCATGCTTTGAGTATGAAGTCACCAGTGTTGTGTAAGCGTAGAATTTATGGAGTGATTTGAACTATAGGGGAGTCCTGACATGTTTTTGGCAAATACTGTCAGATACCATGGACTGATGCCACTCAGAATTGTTGCTCTGGGATATAATCAGGTTCTAGCATGAACATTTTGCATTAGAATTCAAACCCTCTAATTACAGAGAAGATGGGAAAAAGGTTATTTAAACAGGCCATACATATAGTGTAGGAATCTCTTAACAGAATACATTTTCTTGCCTGTTAGATGATTTAAACATGAAGTCTTTTAATGAACAAAAATGAAAGTGTAGTTTTAGAAAATCAGAAGAGAAAACTTTTATATCAATGTAGCATGTAATCACTGTGCTCTCTTTTTGAATCTTACTTTAAGGTCAAGGGGGCAGAAAAGGACTAATTTAAGGTGGCAGTGAGACCAATTCACCAGTAGTGTGGGATATAACCAAGTCTGGGCTTCCTAAGCTGTTCTCCTGGACTTGCCACTGGCTTTCGAGGTAGCCTTGCAGAGTCTCTTCAAGGCCTGTTTAAAACTCGTTTAAATCTTGAACAAACACAAGTATCTTCAACTGGATTTTAGCACCTTTTAGGTATAAGTAATAATGACTTTGGTTGCCTTAATTTGCCACTTTTCTGTTTGTACTTTTTGGAGAATAATCTAAAACTTAGAGCCCTGGAATGAAATCAGACAGGAACAGGATCTGGATCTATGCAATGGCTGGCTTTATCACATACCTACTGCCTGACTGAGTTTTCTAAGTCTGTTTTTCATCCAGCTTCTTGTTTTGCATGTTTAAATTGCAAGCTCCTTCAGACAAGGTCCATTTCTCACAAGAGATTTGTAGAGTGTGTCTGTCATCTGTGGTCGTGCTGCAAGACAAATAACCATCGATGGCTGCCACTCATGCGGGAGGTTTCAGCAGTTCTCTCCCACTTTGTCTAAAACATGTATATAAAGTCAGTTCTGGTACTGTGCACATTTAAATCCTCTGTAAAGCCATTAACCCTTTGACATTAGTCCCACTAATTGGACTTTGTTTCATTACCTGAACTTTTTCCCTTAAGGTTTTAAAAGTAATGTTGGTAGTTGGTTGCCAAGTGCAAGAAACCACAGGTAAATGAACAGCATCTCAGCCCGTGTTCTGGAAGGAAATAGTCTCCTGGTATTAATTTACACTGTATTTCTTCATCCCACCTATAATATAAAGGAAGGAGACAGAATAAAAACCACAGAAAGTAGAATAGAAAGTAAAAAAAAAGCAGTGATTCAAGGAGTTTGAGTATATACTTGTCAGATAAAAGTTAAAAAAGACTAGATGACCCATGGCCAGGGTCTTTTATAAAGATTGATATATAGAATATTATATTTGACATTTTATAGGCATCCCTAGCAGAATATATACTGAATATACACGGAAGGATTTTAAGAACAGCCCTGTTCTTGTGGTAGATAATGTTCACAGATCTCCAGTTTTCGTAAATGCGCTGTCTAACCATAGAGTCCACCTCTTACAGCAAAGGCCTTTGAATAATGTGTTTCCGAACTTCCTGACCCACTCCCTGAAATATTTTCAGCATTGCTTCTTGCAAATAGTTTTGTTTTATTAGACCCATTTACATGGGGTGAATGAGCAAATATGAAATCTATCTTCCGACCCTTATTTTTATTTAACGTTTCAGGATTAGGACTATCCTATGACAAAGAAAGTACAATCCTATTTTCTGTGGGAAACAAAGTGCAAAGTCTTCTGACATACAGCACAAAAAATGCTTTGCTTTTTAGGCAGACATTATTCTCTAAATACCTGAAAGACTTAGAGAAATGGTCATACCAGTGCAGTGAAGCTGATGTTATCAGGTGTTGTATATGAGAAATGTCATTTATGAGTTGTCACACAGCTGTTAGTAAGAGACTGTTTACAAAAAACCAGTACATCACAATGACTGTCACTGCACTTGTTGCAATCAGTGAACAACCAGGCATAGTTAAACAGAACATTTATTTTGCTTTCAGGGCAAATTACACTTATGGATTATTCATGGGATGTATTTGCTGTGTCTCGGTGTCTTCTGTAACTCTTTAGCTCTGGAGGAACAGACCTGCAGCACTGTGGCCATCAGGTGAGACAGGTCACAGTCCAGCCTCCCATAGCTGGCCATGGGCAGCAGAGCTCTCTGCACTTCCGCAGCGTGGTTGGGGGTGAGAACATGGGGGTCCTGGTGTTCCAGCTCTGGTCCCCTTCTCTCCCTGCCATTAGTTTTGTAGGACAGGCTCTGGTGGCTTTAAGCAGTCTCCATGCCCTGGCTCTGGGCAGGATGGTAATCCAGCAGCTTCCATAGCTGCTCCTACCTTATTGCCTACCCCAAGCCTCTGGGTCAGGGACTCTTGCTCTCTTCCTTCCCTGAAGCACGTTTTACACGCTCAGGTGTCTCCCTCCAGCTACACAGCACTTAGAGCAAATTGTAGTTAATCCATGGGCTTCCCCTCAGCCATAACTATTTACACCATAACTATTTGCACAGAGACCAAAGTTCGACCTAGATTTAGGATTTGAACAAGCACTTGCCTGAATCCCTACTGTCTTTACATCATGCTTTCAGATTGTTATGCCTTGATCCTCTAATCTCTCCAAGGGTTGAACTTCCACTGACTTTAACCCACCCAGCCATATCCTTTAAAGCCAGTCTCCCCCAATTACTGCACCACCTGCAGCCCCACTGGACCTCTAAATCTTTCAAGAGTTTTGTAATTTGGTGCATTCCCTAAGGAAGGCTTGGAAGAGATCCAGGGAATAAGGCTAATTTAGAAGATGGGAGAATACATCTTCTGAAGAAATGGCTCCAAGACCTTAACATGTCGGGCCGTGAAAAAGGAGCAGGTGAGATAGGATTTAATTACAGTGTACAAGTACCTAAGGGGATGAATACAGAACTAGGTCTGATTCTGTAGCAAAAGGTAAAATGCGAGGTCACAGGCTTAAACGGAAGTGTATTTCTCTAAGCAGAAGGCTATTCTGTACATGTAATAAACATGCAAACAAGGTAGTGGAAACTGGTTATAGATGCAGGAATCTGTTTATTACTATCGTAGTGTGATCAGGCTGTGCTACTGATGGTTCTTGTCAGTCACTAATGGCCCTTTTTCTGTGTTGTCTGGTGTTTCAACCTACTACGTTATTTGGGGAGGGGTGCTTCCAAGATGAGCTTCTGGGGGCTAAAACTAGGGGCAATATTTAAAGGCTGACAGGAAGAAATACGTAACTTTTTTCATTAAATGCTCTGAAGGTCTATGTACACAGTATTGTAAGTCTTGCAAATGGCATGATTGCATCAATGGCCTGCTGCTGCAGAAAAACATAGCAAATACTGTGCAATTATGATGAACTTCTGACAGGTGAAAGATTTCTGTGATGATGAAAACAGTAATATAAAATGTATAAATGGGCATTCCACCTCATGCACCTTTTCATGTTTATGCAGTAAGGGGAAGATAAATCTGGAACCTGAGAATAGCATGAACTGAGGCTCCCTTAAAAAACAAAAAGGTGCTTCTCCACTAATTTGCAATGCTCAGTTTTACATTTTGATTCAGATTGTGCAGGAGCTGGTGCCTCCGACTCTGAAAAATGTCAGGATGCTTAGAGGCAGCTGGGACATTGGGCTGCCCCTTTGCAAGCTGAGTAGGTTTTTTTCACCTGTTTCCAATCACTTAATCATCTACTAATGAAAAAGCTACTCAGAGAAAGGTTAGTGCGTGATTTAAGTTGGATTTATGGAGCATCAGTAACCAAGTTATTATTTTAAACAGCCTACATTCATGCTGCAATTTTCCTAAACAATGCAGAGTTGATTTATTTACTCCACCTGCGCTGCAAGAAAATAATGAGTAAGGCAGCAGTTCTTTCTGCCAATATCTCTGTGTATGCTCTGCAATTTATTTTTTTTTTCTTAATGGTAAACATCCTATTAACAAATTTGATAGACTAATCCCAAATCTATAGCATATGTAGATTAATTGGGGATGGGGCATGCCTAGAACTGCTGCATCCTCCAAAGGTCCCTGAAAAAGTACTGAGACTTTGATTGCTTCCCATAGCACATCAAAGAACTGTGCTGGTCCCCTGGAGCAATGGGGATGCTCCAAGCTACACCAGATGTCCCCATTAGATCACTTTTGGTCTCTCCTGGTGGAATGTGTGGTTTTGGGCTAGATAGTCCTGGTGAAGTTCATCAGGGCACCAAAGGTAGCCTATATATAACGGTCATCCTATGCTCCTTCTGCTGACCCTGGAGACTCTTCTAACGTGCAACCCATTTTGAGGAAAACTTTTGAAAACTGATCACGTGGACTATGCCTAACAGCTCCCAAGCTTGGATTATGGAGCAAGTCTTGGATGACTGATCAGGGTCCTGGGGTCCTTTTATGAGCTATGATTGTAACTTTATGAAAGATTTATTCAAGCTTCCATAATTGTAACCATTCAAAATCAACCGTTTTGTCTTCTGCAGGGTTTCTTTGCCATTTCTATCATAAGGCAGTTTTGATAAGTAAAACTGAGTCTGTCTTGTATGAGCTAATAATGTCATGCTACAACATGCTAAAGCACTGATACCAAACACTACTAATTTTGACACTTCTTATTTCTCTTATTTCAAAATAGTTGGGTCGTTTGGTTTTGGGTTGTGGGTTTGAGTGGTTGGGTTTTTTCGGTGAGAAATTATTTTGCTCACAGTTTAATGAAAAGAACCATTTTAAACATAACATGCCTTTGAAGAACTTTAGTTTTGCTTCCTTTCCAGCTCCTCATATTTTCCCTCAGCTGAGTTGTAGCCATACTAAAAAAAAAAAAAACACTAATTTTTTTTATTACTTTGCAGTCAGATTGATTAATTCCCTGGGCACACAAGTCAATAAAATTAATAATGCAGCAATGAGAATTTTTTAACAGAAAGTTCAGAGTACTGCTGTGGGTTCTTTTATTAGATGATACAGCTATATGATCTAGTTATATTAATCAGCTTTAACAAAGTACAAGTAGACAGCACAGTCATAAACATGCCAAACCAAGACTGTGAGCCTCAGTAGAAGACACCTCATCAGCGTGTTTTGCTCTGATTCAGCCAACTATTTTGGAGCAAACCACCAACTGGGTTTAATCTGTTGTTGTTGTTGTTGCTGTTGTTGCTCTTTGGTGTGGTATCATCTGAAGAACTGTCTTAAGTAACTTAAATAACAGCAGAGTAACTAATGGAGGCGAATCATATCTCTGACCAAGAGATTTCTCATGCAAGAAATTGTTGATTCAGTTATTATCGAAAATGGTTCCCTTTGCCCAGATAGATGCTTTCACTCAGGAAATTGCTTTATGTTATGCTAGCAAGGGAAAATTGTTGAGGACTTATTTTGCCCAAACTAGCTGCATCTCTCTGAGAAGCAGTTTTCCAGGATTATTAGTTTTTTTTTTAGAGTGAACATGGTGACAGTCTGGGAATTAATTCACAAAATGCTCTGAGGGTAAAACCCTATTCTGTTTCTAGTAACACGTTGCTTAAGATGAAGTGTAAAATGCACAGGCTTTTGTCTTGTTGATGTAAAATTTAATTCCAGAAGTTGCAAGGTACAAAATATTCTAAAAATTATAGACACATCTCTCATCTTGTGTCCTGGTCTTTCCCCAGTAATTGTGATAAAGTATTTATTTTTTTAGTACTTTATGGAATCCTAGAAAAGTGGCACAAACATAGAAAATAGCCTTGAGTGGCTGGAATTATCATCATTTGAATGCATAGGGTTTCATTAATTTCTGGCTTGGAAGAAATGGTTCATTAATCTTCTAAATAGATTAAGCATCCACTTAGAAGAAAGAATGATACTAAACACACAACAGAAAACTGTGGGGTTGCACCTATCAACACTTTAAAAACACTTTACTTTGGATGTTTGAAGTAGTTTGGGTGTGTAAAACACCTTAAATATCCCCTAAGTCAAATCTGCGTACAGAAAGCATGAGGCCAGCAACTAAGTGGTCTTCCACAAGATCACTGAAAGCATTTGCACCTCTATTTTTTAATCTTTTCTTCTTAATTCCAACTGAATTTAGGGTATCCAAAACCCCCACAACATCCTAATGTCTTTCTAGTACTGAGGCACAACTCATTAATACTTTTATAGTTTTTAAAAATGCTTTTTAAAAATGATCCCTGTTACGACTGTAAAATTAGCACTCTGATGTATCAGTGTTTCTACAGCCTTCAGTCAGCCTCCTGAGCCCCTAAGGGCTTGCTGGCCAATATTTGTGGTTATATATGCTCATCACAGTCTGCCTTCTGTATGTCTGTTTGTGCTTTCCATGGGTATTTGTGTCGTGTCATGTTCAGAGTTTTAAGCTGTGAGTTCCTTGAGTGAGGACTCATTCCTGTGAATTTACTGCACTTTGCACAGTAAAGAACTGATTCTTTATATGGTGCCCTGGCTCTATCACAATATAAATAACATTTTTTTATATTGGTACAACTCTTTTGAGTCAAAGGAAGAATGATGGAAAGAGGCAGTGAAGAAGCAGAGATTTCATCACTTTAAAATCAGGGGGTTTGAGGCATGTCTTTCGGCAAGATTCTATCCAGAGAAAGCAAGAGCTGTATCTTGAGAATTCTAGTGATACTTTTTAGTCCCCATTAACCTACTATTAAACACATTCTGGATCTTTTAAAATATTGACTTAGCAGCAAAAAAAAAATCCTGCCTTTGGCCACATTTTCTAAACCACAGATCCAACTGCAGATATGGTGCTTTTAATAAATTGACAGAGGGAGCTATAAGAGTGGTTTAGATGATTCATATTATTCCTCTGGGCAGAGTCCCAGCTCGAGAGTTCTCTGAGTCAGCTTTGGTGTTCCCTTATCAGGAGACAGAGCATTGTTAGAAAACACCATTTTGGGGCTAAAGCAACTCTCCTGTTGTAATAGCCCTCTGGCATTGACAAATTTTTAGCTCCCTTTAATAGGGAAGCTCCCTCTGCATGCCAGCTAAATCCAAAATGCTGCTTCTGAGTCATCTTTGCATTGTATCTTCCTCATTTCTGAATTTCTGCTTTAAGTGCTTTAACCGCTGAATAACTCACCTTCTACTTGTCCTTTCTTTTGACTCTCAGTTGTACCAATGATCCTAATATGCTGCTTCCATTCTGGTTTGCATCTAGTAACAGACCTCCTGGCTTGCCTTGCATGGAATCTCAGGCCTGGTTAGCAAAATGATTTGAAGACAACAACAATCAATGCTTGTCCCACTCACACTCCTTTATAAGTATGGGAGCTTGGGGTGTTGCACATCCTCCTGCCCCCATCCCATGACAAGACCTGCATGGTGACCTATGCTTAGCATCCTAGGCTGTAAAGAAGGACCCTCTTTCCTGAAAACAGATTTTCTAATTTATGGCATTTATGGTAGATGGATCCACTAACTCAGAAGACATGATGCTCTAATGGCAAATTGATTGTCCAGGAGCTGGAACATTTGCTTTGTAGATCTTCAATCTGAAACACTACTTGTACTTTTCAGCAAAGTCCATCAGCCATCAGGCTGAAAAGTTAGTCTGTCATGGCACAGTTCTGCCAGCATCAAACACTGCTGAAAGGGAGGTGAGATTTACAGGGCAAAATCTAGCAGTCAAGATGGAACTGGGGTCTGGCCTATTGGGAGAGGAACCATCTCAGAAGGGAGAGTCCCAGGCCCTGCTCCTTGCTCCCACTTCTTTATTTTTTGCAGTTTTTGACAGCAAGACTTAAAGCCTTTCTAAGCTGGGCTGAGTTGTGGCTGCATATGTAACTACAGAGTATGAGCTTACCCATTCTTTGACCAGTGAAAGTAAGGTGTCAGACCACTCAAGTAGCATACAGCTCAAAAATATCAACCGTCACCCTAGATCTAAAGCATTTCTAGCTCTCTGGGAAAGCGAGCCTTCATTTCAGTCCATGTGAGCCATCCCCAAATTCCTCTCTCAAAATACTAGAAAATTCTGCTCCTCAGGTCCTTTATTTTGATCTTTACCCTCACTTTACAATTTAAGATGGACACACACAAAGCCTAATACCAGATGCAGTGCTGTTCATGTACACGAAGGTTACAAATGTATGTTTCTGGTACCACCAGAGTCAGACGCCTTGGCTTGCCAGAAGGCAAAGCTGCCTGGGCTGCCTCCTCCCTGCTCTGACAGGTGCCTCTAGAGCTGATGGGAGGTCATGGACCCTGCAGTGGGGTGATTCTGTCATGCCTGTCTGACCAAGGCTACAAAGACAATCGTGTCTCTCTTTGCAAAGTATCATTCACTGCAGAGCATCCAGAAACAGCAGTGGAGTATCAAGAGTACCACGTTTGGCGTAGGTAGGACAAATGGGCATGCAGCAAATCTGAAGGGGGATATAAGTGGGAATGGGGTGCTAAGGATTGACAGGGAAGTCTCTGGCAGAGGACAAGCATGGGGCATATGGAGCTGATAAATTAGATTGGCTGCAGGTGGCTTTGGGAAGAGCTTGGAATGTGTTCTTTTTGTGCTTCCATTTCTATCTCGCCTTTATTCTGACTCCATGCTTTTTCATATTCCTGTAGCAGACAGAAATCTTACATTTTTTATTGCTATAACCCTTTCTGCCCTAATAGTTCCACCTTTCTGGCCTTCAGCCTTCCCTTGAGCAGAAACCACTATTACTAACTGTTGGGAAGAGGTAGCTTAATAATGGTGATCATACAGAATCAAGCTTTGCAGAATATGGACAGGACTGATAGAAAAGGTATACAAATCCTACAGCAGTGTCTTCTGCTACCTTATGACACATCAGTTTGTCATAAAGTGGCAAATGTGTTGTTGACTAATGGCTGATTTTTTTCTCTTCCTCTCCAGACAGTCCCTTTAAAAGCCTCTTTTTTATTCTCAAGATATAACCTTACTTTGACAGCAGGAAAACAGTCGTAATTCCCACTTTGGCTAACTTTACTGGGCTGAAGATATCACAGCTTCACATCCAGCAATGTTTATAAATCTCAGTCCATTCCAGCATTCAGTACATGCCTACTTGTAATGCCTACAGTGCTCTAGCTTGTAGGGAAAAACAAAAACAAAAGCAAAAGCATTGCAAGATAGGGAAAGCTAATGTTTAGCAAATATCAGAAGAAATGACAGCATAAATCAGGTTCTAAAGCCAGATGTTCATTTTAATGTAGCAGACTATTTGAATTTAGTCTGCAAGACCAGTATTTTTAGATTTGCTGAATTTCTAGAGGCAGTGTTTTCCATTTGAAAGCTTTTTAACCTGGTTGTGAAGGTGAATAATATCAAGGGAGATGCATAGGAGGCGAGGAAGAGGCTTTTTAAGCAGCACATTGGAAAACCTCCAGTTGTTTTAACTCCAAATAACACTGAGTTTTACAGTACACCTACCATAGATTGCCTCATCTTTCACTGATAATTTGGCTTCTGAAGGTGTTTGCTTCTCTCTCTGCATCAATAGTGGTCAGTTTATCTCTGCTGTCCCAGCCAGTCCCCCAGGCCAGAGACACTTCGCTTCCATCAGGTGTTCCAGAAAGGGATCTCTAAGCTCCTTCGTGCTTCTGTGGTGTTAACTTGAGATAACATTCTGCTTGATACAGAGCATTTAGACTGGGCAGTGCATAAGTAGTTGCCACTGCCTTTTATGAGCAGAATACACAAATTTGATGGAGCCTTGCTATTAGTCTTTTTAATACTAATTACCCTTTAAAATACAGCTTCACACTATGGTGAGCATTTCTACAGTAGAATTTAAACTGCCTCTCAAGTGTTGCTTGAGTAGTACTTGTCTGACAGCACTACGTAAAAACATTCCCAAAGCAAATCCTGGAAGTTAGGAGGCCGGCATTTTATCTTACTTGAATAGGCTGAAGTTCATAACAGAAAGAGTTATTTTGGGCACCCAGGGTACTGACAGTCTTCAGCCTGGAGGTTGGTTGGTGCAAATGCATGGTGGACATCACTGTTCTCCCATATATCTATGAAGAGTGGCTAGGTAGCTTTGTAGCAGTAAACCCACAGCAAGTAAACTCACTGGCACTCCACATCTTGCTCTAAGAAAAGGAAACTCAACAATATCTCAGGTAGAAGCTTGTACAAACCTTCTGCTTGCCTGTACCTTCACTGGTATGGTGTTTGTTTAGGATACTTTCAAATATCTTTGGAATTGTTTTGGCAAGTTAACATTTCTTTACTTAGTTGAAGGTTAGCTATGGCAAGAATCCACTAAAAATGTGATGCTGCCAGGTAAGTACCATATTAAAATTAAAGGGAAACTTAGACTGTTGCACAATTACACAAGTACATGTAAATAACATAGAAGTGTGTTAAAACAACACTAATAACTTATCATAGCATGCAGTCATAGATTAGCATGTCTTGTTTTACCATTGTCCTTTTTATATTTACAGCTCCTTGGTCACCTGTCTCATGCAGGGTGAGGCAGGAAAACACAGACTACAAAATTGTAGGATCATGTAATTAAAATCTATACTGTAATATCCATTTTCAGTGGGAACAAAGTGATGGTGCATGGGCAGGTTTCAGTCTCATACTTGTCAGTCTTCCACTGCAATGAGAACTGCAAATCTGAAATTGTGACAGCCCTTTTAATGATTTAAAGGGATGAGGATAGTGGTGCACTATGAAAAACACAGGTAGAGTACATCCCGAACTCTGATAAGCAGAATCCTTGCAGGAGTATTTAATTATGTGCCAATGTTCCATTAGTGTGTGACATTTTAAGTTTTAGAACATACAAATAATAGATTAATATGCAATAAAAGAGGCTCATCAATATGCTAAGTTGTGAATATAAGCAATTTGAGGGAGGTGTTACAATTTTCTGTATATTTGTATACAATCTGACCCTGATCAAGGTAGTTAATTTTAATCTGCTGGAGCAACGGAAATTTTAAATAAACACAAATTCTTGTTTGCCCATTTATTTCTTATCATGCAACCTATTTCCTGAGCTCAGAACACAGCTGTTCCAGGACTTCTTGAAGCCCTGAGGATATAATTTTTTGGGAAGTAGCACAACTACTTTCCCACCTATCACATCTTTTGCTTTGTTTCCCACATGGGGCAATATGTTGTTTGCGAAAGCCTGAGAGTAACTCTGCTTTTCACTGCTTTTTTGCATCACCTTGCAAAACAGGGCAACTGAGCCGTATGGCTTATAATGCTCATTGCCTTTGTGGGAGATACCGCCACATGTTCATACAACTTGTGGTGATGAAAGATGAACAAGACCCATTCCATGTTCTCCCACCACCAAAAGCACAAAAATAAATTCATTTGCTGCAGTTTAAAGAAAGGGAGAGGTGGCAGCAAGAAGCCTGTCAGCAGTAACTGCCCTGGTGCAGGTGGCTGGAGGTGGTGACATTGCTCCTTTCTTGTCACGGTCACTCTTCCTGGCATGGTGATTTGCAGTTTATGCCTGGCAGAGGTGTACAGGGAAGTCCATATATCATACAGCTGCTTCGCCCTGTCATCACTTTGGCTCAGGGAGCCAAGGCTGCGTTAGTTACAGTCTCTTACAGTTTTTAAACATCTCTCAAGAACACTGGGGACTAAAACATGTTTTTAAAACCAGCCAGTGAGAGCTGGATATTTTGAAATCAGAATGTTTATCATTACACAAATGACTCCTTTGGAGAAGCATGCTTTAGAAGTGGCTGATATTTTTCAAGAGAAAAGGCAAGTCCTCTTAAGAAATTTTGTGATAAAACTATCAAAAACGTTGGCCTTAAGGCCATATGGAGTTTTAGGGTAGGAAGTCACTGAGAGCATTTGTTCTACCATTTGTTTAACCAGAAAGCTAGTGAAACTGTCAAATATACATATTGAGTTCTTTTGCTGCTTTTTAACTAAAAATTAGTTAATGTGGTGATTGTTCCTCATTGTTAAAAAGATTCTATATCTAGCATGAGATATACACCAACACTTTAACCTGTGAGTTACTTTAACAGTGAGTGAACTTCATACCCATGAACAATTGATTTGCTGACAGTTCAGGAAAGAAGACCTCTCTGACATTAACACAACACACTTTGTACTTGTAAAAGAAAAGATGAAAGACACCATCTATCTCAGAGGTTAATATATTTGAATAGAGTTGCAGAGGCCCTTCTGCAGAACCTGCAAATAATCATTCTACTTCTTTAAAGAGCTCTCTTATAGAGTTTGCATCAATAGTGTGTTTCCATGGGAATCAGATTCCTTGAATTTCATGTTCTGTGTGAGCTTCATCCTGTCAGGCAAAGGACATCAAGGAAATCCTCTTTAAGTAAGATTTCTACTTATGTTTTTATTTATCAAAGGTTGGAAAGAAATGGCTTATACAGGAAAGGACAACTAGAAAAAGTTAAATAGGTTTCCTGCACTTTGCTTCATGCACATTTTAGTCTGGATATAAAGTGAGAGTTTCACATATTTTTTTTTCTACTCCAAATTCTTCCTGGAAATATACTCAGCTCATTCTTTATATGAGGACTGCCCTTAAGGTGTGGCAGACCCTTTAAAATTTCTAGTACCTTTCACTAAGGGATTGCACAGTTTTTCATGATGGGGTGGCTATTTGCTGCTTATTAAGCCACGTGGAAATGCTCAAAGCAGTTTTATTATGCATACACAGAAGATGTCATGGGTGGAGAAAATCTGAGGAAGGCTCACAGGAGAAATTTATGCTATAAGAAACCAAATTTACAGATTGTCCTGAGTAAAGCTTAAAAAATGGCTCCTGAACTTGCATACAGTTATTTCAGGTGCTGACTAAAGATGTCTGAGTTAGCTGTTAGGATACCCCCCAAAAAAAGTTATATCAGAACCGTATGCCTCAGTTTCACTGCTTTTTTATTTGTGAGACCTAAGCTAGTTGGCTTACAGCTAATTTAGATATTTTTAGACTACATTTATTACACCATTTGGAATGTTTAGTTAGCTCTGCAAAAAAGGAGAGCTGCTATTTGATAAAAAGTCTAGAATGACCCCTTCTATGGGGAAAAGATTATCTGATACCATAAGGCTCTTTAATTTAGCAAGCACAAAAAATCTAACTAAATAAAAATCTGGAATTTAAGAACTGAAATTGGAAAAGAGATGAATAGAGTTAATTATTAGAAGATCTGAAAAGAGAAGAGAAGAAATAAACGAAAAGCAGAAAGGCAAACAGGGAATTTGTTCAAAATAGCTATTCAGGCCTCAAATATGCACCTTGGCTTAAGAAACACTTCCTTCTGTACATAAATAAAACTTTGAGCACCTCTAAAGCAGCTGTCATTAAGTATTGCAGGCCTTTTGATTTTTCCCAGTTTATCTGGTGAAAGAAACCCATCAATCTACCAACCAAAAAAAAAGAAAAATTCAAAAGAATTGTGAGTTTCTGACAAATTAACTGAGTACTTACTAATATTTTAAAAATCACATGAGGAAGCAAGAGATAGAAGGGTTGAAAATACTGAAGTACTTATCTGAGCGCTTTCTATTAGAACACTTATTTCTTCTGAAAGCTCTGAAAAATAAATAGATTAATCAAAAGGAGTAAATGTCTCCCAATAATTATTTTTTATATATATATATTTTTTCATATTAAACCAGAATGCATTGGGTCATCCATCAAAAACATAGAATCATAGAATAGTTAGGGTTGAAAGGACCTTAAGATCATCTAGTTCCAGCCCCCCCTGCCATGAACAGGGACACCTCCCACTAAACCATGTCACCCAAGGCTATGTCCATCCTGGTCTTGAACACTGTCAGCGATGGAGCATTCACAACTTCCCTGAGCAACCCATTCCAGTGTCTCACCACTCTTACAGTAAAGAATTTCTTCCTCTTATCCAATCTAAACTTCCCCTGTTTAAGTTTGAACCCGTTACCCTTTGTCCTGTCACTACAGTCCCTAATGAAGAGTCCCTCCCCAGCATCCCTATAGGCCCCCTTCAGATACTGGAAGGCTGCTATGAGGTCTGCACGCAGCCTTCTCTTCTCCAGCCTGAACAGCCCCTACTCTCTCATCCTATCTTCATACGGGAGGTGCTCCAGTCCCCTGATCACCCTCGTGGCCCTCTGTTGGTTTTGAGGGAAGAGTTCCTTGACCAAAAAATGTTACTTTACCAAAACTAATTGAGCACAGTTCACCTTGGACTTATTGGTCATACAGGTAGGGAATCACAGGAGGTTCCTCCAAAATAGCTGTTGCTCCCTCTGAAATAACTTATCCTCATTGTGGCTGAAACAGGCCTACTTTGCTGCCATTTATATCTCATGCACCCAGAAGGTCTTGAGAGGAGGGGTCTGCCCTCTGGCATGGTCTTTGTAGTAATAGCCTTTTATTGTGGGGGAGTGTCGTGATTTAAGCCCAGTTGGTAATTCAGAATCACACAGCCACTTGTTTACTACATATCCCCACTCCCGAAGGGATGGGGAAGAGAATCAGAAGAGTGCAACTCCCATGGGCTGAGATAAGAGCAGTCCAGTAACTCAGATATGACACAAACCACTGCTGCTACCACCAGTAATAACAGTGATAAGGGAAATAGCAAGGGAAGAGAACACAACTGCTCACCACCCGCCAACTGATACCCAGCCCGACCCAGCAGTGATCTAACCCTTCCAGGTAACTGCCCCAGGTTTATATAGTGGGCATGATGTGCTGACGTATGGAATACCTCTTCGGTCAGTTTGGGTCAGGTGTCCTGTCTCTACTTCCTCCTGGCTCCCCTCCTCCCTGGCAGAACATGAGACTCAGAAAGTCCTTGGTCAGAGTAAACACCACTGAGCAGAAACTAAAACAATGGTGTTACCACTGCTGTTCCCAGGCTGAAACCTTTTGTGTCAAAACCACGGCACTGTACCAGCTGCTAAGAAGGAGAAAAATGACTTCTACTGCTGAACCCAGGACAGTGAGTCACCATTTCTTTAGCATTCATTACAGACACTGATTAGAGAGGGTGATAAAGACCTTGCTGGGGTCCAAAGCCCATCTCAGGTGCAAGGGGAAAAAAAATAAAAAATAAAGCATGCAGAGTAGTACTTTAAATGGGTGCATCCATTTACTGCTGCTATTTCCATACAAATGATTCAGTGGTACTAGGTTCAGAAGGTGTAGCAGAGGCTTTTATTTGCTTCAGTTCTGGTCTAATAGGTATAAAGACACCAGAGGATTCTGAAATACTGAACTCAGAGGTGTTTGACAAACCTTTGTACTCATAATAACAAAAGCTAGTGTGAGCTAATACAATTTTAAACTAATTGCCCAGCCAACATGCTCATTATCATATTGATGCAGTTCATAAATCAAAGCCATGCCCATTCAAGCTGTTTGCTAGTCTTGCATTAAGCAGCATATTTCAACTGAGAAAAGTAGTATGTTGCCAAAACACTGCAGAAACTTTAAAAGACTGATTGGACTACAGACCTGGGGAGCTGAAATGCCACAAAGTGATTTAATACATCTGGCACTAAAGTGCTTGTTCTTGGTTGTGTTCTGACTTAGCCTTGAAACTTCCCATAATAATGTACTGCAGCACAGATATAGGTCCTTACACAGCAGAGAGCTGCTGGCTATTTTGATCAATTTGGCTTCCTACAGGAGCTTCCTCACTTAGCCAGGAGACTCAAAAGTACTTTTTTTCAAGCAATACCGTACTTGTGCCAGTTGAATTTATGTGCATGCATTGTGAACATAGGCTTTTTATATAGGCAAAGAGAGGTTGAGGCTTTTACCTAAGAATTAATATTATAAATTAGTCACAACAATTAGGTGCCTGAAGCAAAATTCTTTGAAAAGCCTACCAGGTAAACTGGGGGTACAGTTCATTTGCCTAAGCAAGTGCCTACCTGAAGGTGCCTAGCAGTGCTCTTTGAGACACTTTCAGATTCCTATGGAATCCATGCAGTAGTTATGTCAAAGGAGTTGGAGGAGATTTGCACCTCTCTGAGTTAGCAGCCGAAAGCCAAGTGGGATGGTCTAGGATCACTCAAAGGGCACTAGAAGCTTAAGCAATTGGGCTTTCACCACTGCCTGTGGTGGGCATGGGCGCAGGTTGCAAGGACAGAGAAAGCTGAAGCAATAGTCAAGGCACAAAAACAACTTTGAAGAGCATGATCATGACTAGAAATTTAACTTACTGCTGTGAGGGAAGCTTGAAGCAAATGCAGGGCAATAAAGAGTTACTTAATGTTGTTGGAACTGTTGGGGAAATTTAATAGGTTATGGGAAAATAAAGGGCTTGTGGAAGTGGCGGTTTGGTTAAGATCACTGGTTTATCCCCGCTTAAGAGAACCCAGCTCAGGGGAACAAGGGCTGACATTTCTGATAAAATAAAACTCTTCTCTATAAGTAGAATAAGCAAGAAGAGTTCATCCTATTAAAATAGGTGCTTGTCTTTGGTCTTAATGTGTGTTGAAGCCTCTGTCTCATGTTCTTTATGCAAGTTCAATCATGAAAATTAGTAAATCAAACAATTTTTATGGGTGGAACATGATATGTGATTAAGATATGGCTTTAGAGACAAAGAGAAACATGGATTTCTCTTTATATCTCTTCTGTTGGCTCTGTGGTCACAGTAGATGCCAAGCATCAAATTTCTTTCATGCAGATGGTGGATAATAATGATTATATGTGAAATTGATATGAACTGATACTTTCTCATGAGGACACCCAAGGCACTGATATGTTTTCCTTCTTCAAGGAGGGGAGTAACTGTAAAGAACTGTATTTCTTCCATTTTAAGGAATTACGAACCATACAGTAAACACAGACCATACCAACTTGTGCCCCTGTGAAGGGCCAAAGTAACTGCTTTTGTCCAGTGTCTTTGGCTGCTGGTGGGGGTCACAGGTTCAGCAGAGATTTCTCAGAGGGGTGTGTGCAATTTCAGAAGCCATTTGCAGGCTACTGTGGGGGAAAATTTTGTGCTGATATGCAACTTTCAATAGACAAAAGCTAAACAGCAAAACCAAACCAAAGCTGCTTGTTATTAAGGAGTTGTTATGTGTCATTTCCTCCTTCATGAGCTTAAAAACAAACAAAAAAAAGTAAAGATGTCAGTAAGACCTTTAAGCCATCTCTATTAATGCAGATATCCTCCTGTAAGAAAATTGGTTCTTGCAGCCTCTTTCCTCTCATGCAAAATGAAGATTAATTTCCAACCAGTCCACTTAGCATCCCATGAACATGTATAATGGAATACACTTTACAGGCTGAAGGAACAGTGGTAGTATTTAAACTGGAGGGAGAAGCAGTTCATACCTGTGTGTCTTTGCCTCAGAAAGGCTGTTTCCTGACTTTGATTTGTACTGGATGCTTAGATGAATAGCTGGGATCTTACCAATGCCAAGATCCTCAACCTAAAGTGAGAGACAGACATTTTTGTTTTGGTTTTTTTTTTTTTTCCTGTGGTTTATTCAGTGTTATTTTAAAAATATTTATTAGGTGTTGGCTCATTCGGGGGCCTGTGTTTATGAACAGTGTCTGTGTATGCCTGGCTGCTCTTCCTCTTTCATGCTGATTGGACAGTTCATATAAACACAAAGCCAAAGTATTCTAGGGCAACATATTGAAAAATTCTGGTTTTCATTTAATACTTCAGGTTTTAGAAGAATGCCTGTGCACACACATACCCCCTTTCACCCCTTCTTTCCTGTAAGTATTAGCAACTTCAGGTTTAATTTCGCGAGTAGTTCAGTGTGTAGTCTTAAAATCACTGAAAATTGCCTTCTAAAAGCATGTAGTCAAACAACCTCTGGCCAATATTTCATCACGAGTTTGATACTGCCTTTTACAGGTGAAAGACAAAATACATGAGGCAGAACAGGGAATATAAAAGCAATGCATCGAATGCAATGCTAAAAGAAGTCTCATGGCAAAAGGAAAGCCAGAACTTATTCTTCAAAGACACTTCATTCATGTTCTCATAGACATGCTGAAAGACATATGCCCTCATTCCCCGTTCATACCTGAGTCCTTTTTGGTACCTTCTTTCAACTGAATGTAATCAGGTATGCAAGAGTTATGAGACTTTCCTAGTGCAAAGAACCATGTCTAGTCCTTCACTTTACTGGTACTCACACCAGTAAAGCTCCTGCTGTTTGATTTTGCTCTGGATCATAACCATACTATTCAGAGATGCACAGAACAGCAGATGATTTGCAAATGATGAAAACAGCAGCATGATTTGCAAAGCTAAGGCCCACTTTATGTAAGCTAAACTAGAACTAAACATTGCCTGTGGAACTTAGAAACTAAACATTTCTAAATTCTTAGAAATGGCAATAGTCATATTACAGAGAGTATTTTTTCATTTTACTTGCAATCAAACCACTGTTCTCACATGGTGGTAAGGGGACATGACAGTGTTGTTGAGAATAATGTTTAAGACCTAAACACAGTTGAGTCAGCCCACTGGGCAGGATGCTACCACCTCAGGTTGGTTAAACTCAACCTTGGGTTCTGCTAATGGCACAAAATGTGTCAATGATTCCTCCTGGAGCAGAGTAGGTTGGTCCAGTTGTAAATAAATTGCCAACATAGCTTCAATTAAATGAGATGGTGATTGGAAAGCAGTACATCGGTAACCAATGGTTGCACCTAAGACAAACAGGAATGTAAGCACAGATGAATTAGCAAAGTGTCTCTTTATCATTGTAGTTGACTGCATTTGAGAAAATATTTTACTTTCCTTGGCAATGTAAAATGAGCTTCTGCCACAGTGGAGGTGGGGACAGACATGGCAAAGTCAAAGGATAGGCTTGGGAGTACAGCTGTCATGGGATAATTAAATATTTTTCTAAGTTGAGACAATCCTTGCAAAATTGTCATATAAAGTAATTCTCTTAAAATGGATGCCTCAGAATGTGGCTTCGATTGCTGAGCAACTCACTCATAAATATGCCATTTTTTTTGCTGAGTAAAATGCTTTTTAACTTCAGTGAAGGTATCAGGTACATGAGGTGTAAGAGAAATCAGCATCTAAGTGCCACCTCCCTCCCTCACTGAAATGAGTCAGGAGGGACGTAGATTTGGCAGCATCTCTCTCAGATACCTGTGCCTGGATATCTCAAGGTGAAAAATGTAATCTACTACTACTAGCACTCAAGATCCAATACATGAGTAGACAGGTTTGGCAGCTTTTTCATTTTTGTTGTTTGCTCTAATCAAAAGCAATATAGAAAAATGCTTCCAAATTTAAACTATAACTCAGTCTTCTCACCCCACATTTCCAAGTGACAATTCATCCTTCCCTTTCCAGGCTAGATTTGCAAATAGCTGATTTATGATCACACTCAGAAACTCACATGTGCAGTAACCTCCTCTAAAGCTACACTTTGCACCATATGCAGAAAGTCTGTCTGCAAGCTATGATCCTATTAATGTATATAAAAGGGAAGACTTGTGAAGCTTTGGCAGTAGGTCTTGAAGAAACACAGGCAAACTGTAATTAGAATTTTCGAGTGACATGGAAAACTAATTTCAGTATTCCTTTTTACTGGCTTTAGACTACATCAAAAGGCGTTTCACAGCCTGCCTTTCCAAAACCTGACAGCATCCAAACTCAAGTGTGTGCAGTGGGAACCTGACTCCAGGTGCTCCAGGTGATAAAGCAAAGCACAGTGTTAAAGTCTGGCATAATGTGAAGAATGAGGTCACACTGGTTTTTTTGAAGTGCTTGGTGTTCCTGTGAAGCTTGCTCTCGCCCTCTCTTCTCATTTTTTTCCTTCCCTCTCTTTATTTAATTTTTCTGTGAATAATTTGGCCACTGCTTGCAGAGGGCTGTTTTCACCCTAGGGATTCTCACACATCTGTTGACAGAGTTCTTGTATGGCAAGCAAGCTGAAATGCCTTTTGTTAAGGATCCAATCACTTATATTTTTGCTCTGCCCCAGCACTTGGAAGATCTTTTGGCTACTGAGTTCCTGTTATTACACCTATTGAAATTAACTGAATTGAAAAATGTGGGGTTACCTTGCAAAGCAGATAAAATCATCAAGGAAAAAAAGAATCCTAGGTTTCTAATTTGCTCTTAGTTTGTGTTTCACATTCTTTTGGCTTGTTTGCTTAATTTTTCAGGAGAAGATTCTTTATGTCAACGGGAAATCTAAGCAAAGTCATTGTGAAAGGGAAACAAATGCATTAGAGGCTGAGGGTAAAAACTCATTATTTTAAATGAGTGGTGTACTTTTCCAGTCAAGATCAAGACTTGATTTGCTGGTTTACTATGTCAGTTCAAGTTTAAATTGAATTTAAAGTAGGAAAGTTCCACACATTCCCATACTCTCTAATGTCAAAATACACTGTGGGTATGGAAACGCGGTAATTTAAGCAATGTTTGGAAAGTTAGTTTAGGTGACTTGCTGTAGCCCTATGAAATAAAGCATAATCATATGCCCCAGGAAATGATTCTCCTTGTATTGACTCCAGAAAATAGAAATTAGTTTATGAATATTAAAGTATTTGTAAAATCCTCCTGTTTAATAGTTAAGAATAGTATGTTCTTTTTGTGACATCTTTATGCAAAACTTAGTGAATTTTAATACAAATTTTGGTTATCTGAGCAAAGGGGAATCAAGCTAATAGGGCATGATATACAAACGTTTACCTGTGAGTCTGCATATACACATTTTCTTCTGCTAGACTATGTGAGAACTTTCCTTCCATAGCCTTTCACTAACTGTATCACAAATATGTATTAATTGCTGATTTGTAAGGAGCCTTCCTTAATAAATAAAATTGAGGTTGTAAGTTTTAAACTCATATGTAAAAAGCTGAAGCTGCTAAACCCAGATACGCATTTCACCTTTTAGCTTAAAAAACAATACTGTGTTGCTTTTTTTTTTTGTGCTCTTACTTGAGCTGTTTTGGAGTCAGTTTTGGTTGGACAGTTAGTTAGCTGTGGTAGACCTACATTTCCTTTTTTAGTTGGAAAAACATGCCCAAGAGACTTTTATTATTTGATGTCTTTACCTACACTAGTGCCTACAAGTAGAGTTAATGTTACAGAATATTTAGTATTATGTATGCATATGAAAGCAATTTCCCTATTTATAAAGCCTTGAAGACCTTTTCCAGAAATACTATTACTTTTCAGAACTTGTAAGTGCATATGTCCCCAGTGTGGTGAGAATTACATTATTTTGCAGGGCAGTGTTACAAGCCTTTTACGACATGTAGATTTAGCTCTGAATGTTCAGACCTCTCTGAGTTACACATTTTGCTCTGGGCAGGATTTCCAAATCCACAGCTCTGCCAAAAATTTTGCAGGAGCTATAAATGTCTATGTGTAACTCTTTATAAAATACAAAATTTGGTATTTTATTTAAGTGCGTGGGGTTTTTTTCCAACCACTACTAGACTGAGTAAAGAGATATGTTCCACAGGATGAATAAGGATAAACTCACACTCTCTCTTCTTACCACTTCCCCTTCAAGATCTCTTACCATACTTGCACAAAACCAGCCTGCTTTTGCATGCTTTCTTTGTTCCCGTCTCATCCCAGAAAAATAAGAGTCCAATGGAGTAAGCAAATTGAATAAACAGAAAGACTCTTTCATGCCTTTCGTAATTAAACTGTAAAACTTACAGCTTTACACCACATCCTGTAAAAACCAAAACTCATTTGAGAGACAGAACTCATCAACACTTTAAAAGAAGTGGGGTACTGATTTTAGAGGGAAGGAATATCCAGAGACAACAAAAAATACAATTTTTTTCAGGGATGATAATTTGTGTTTGAGTCTAAAACATCATTCTAAAATACTAAAAATAAAAAATACGTAGTTCCTTTATCCCACACTTGACTACTGAAAAAATTCTGCTGCTTCTTCTCGAGTGTTTTTTGTTGTATTTTGGGTTTGTTACAGCAAGGATGTTCCTGTGAACACAGAAGTGTTATTTATACAGATGTCATCACAGCAGAGCCTGCTTGCCAGCATTACGAGAACTAAAGATGGTCCAGGGAACATGCCAAGGATGGGTAATTTCTGCCAGACAAGAGAGAGTGGTAATAGGAAGGGGTGAGGCTAAAAAAGAGTCTGTGGGGGAGACCCGGAGACCTGAGTATTGCTACTCCTGCTGGAACTACCTATAGGTGAGCAACCAGCCACCAGAAGCAATGGCTGGTGAGCACAAACTATTTTCTCACCTGATGGAAACCATGCTGGTGTGAGCAGCCAGGCCAAAGCTCTTTTGCTGCCTTTTGGGGAGTTTTCTAGAATAGTCAAACCTGTTTCACTTATACCTAGCTTTGTATGGTGGGAGTGTGAGTGCCAGCAGCATGCTTTCTTGTAGCGTACTGGATACCTGGGACTGCAAAACAAAGGCTCATAGTGAGGCACAGATATTACCTACCTGAAATGGCAGGAGGCTTTTTCACTCTGGCCACAATGTACAAAATACTACGAGAAATGTTAATTACTCCAATCATTCCCTAAATGTGAGAATGTGTCTTCTTTTTCATAAACATTGTGCTCAATTAGTTCACATAACATTAGGAAGATCCAAGGGTGACCCTTGAAGTCATATCTGCTAACTTGAGGCTTTGGAGAAAGTCTAAAAGCTGGGTGACTAATACAAACTTTTTGTCTAGAATTCTCCATAGTTTAGGTTAAGGCAGTCATGC
This sequence comes from Forpus xanthops, assembly GCA_032466535.1. Taxonomy (NCBI): domain Eukaryota; kingdom Metazoa; phylum Chordata; class Aves; order Psittaciformes; family Psittacidae; genus Forpus; species Forpus xanthops. The sequence continues at coordinate 38,071 of JASSUY010015365.1, forward strand.
TAGGAGGGAGACTCATCCCATGTCAAAATAGGTATCCAAGAGAAGTGAGAGCAGTTGCCTTCTGGAAGCATTTTTCCATCTCCACCAACTCCAGCCGGAGGCTAGACAGCTTACAATAATGTCTGACTTTTAAATAGATATCAATAGCTGAGGGGAAGAGTACCTGAAGTGTGTACCTGCATACTCACACCTTTTATAGATGCAGTTCAAATTACAAAGGCAATAAATCCAGATTTTCTATGTATGTAACATTATTGTATCTATCAGCTAATGTATGTCTGTAACGCTGAAATAAAAGCTAACCAGGACTAAAATATGCTGTGCTGCTGTGCATTGTTCAGTTTATGGCACATGCAGCGAGAGGCACATCACATGCCAACATCTTACTTTGCTTGCTGCCCTCTTTGACAATGGGACTGCTGCCTTCTGACATGTCTCCCTCATCACTGTCAGGTTTGCCACATACATCAAAGGCTTGCACTTCTCTTTTATTTTGAAAAGCTTCTGTTCTGGTTTGCTGTCTCACAGATGGAGTACTGAAACAATCATTAAAATAAATGCTACCAACATTCAGTCTGTCACAAGAAGTAAATTACACGTATGGGTGAATGTAAGCTATTCAGTGATGCAGAATTGGTTTCTGAGCTGCTCCCTTGTTCCCATGTGTTGGAGGAGCACAGCCTAGACGTAAGCACACAAGACTGATTTAAACCAGACATGGCCAACTCTGATGTAGTACTGAAGCTGTCCTATATTTTAGCCTACTCTTTTTGCTTTGAAAATTTATTGGGAATAGACAGATGCTGCAATACATTGGCAATTCATAGAAATCGAGATTTACAGAAAAGTCTATCTATATTGAAAGCTCCTTTCTTTTCTGTCAGTTACATTGGTTCCTTGCTCTTCCCTATGACATCTTAGTAGCTTTTGGTGATTTACAGGACCACAAATATATAGTGAACAGAGGCATGTTTTGGTAATAATATCTAACATCACTTTGAATGATTCTGAACTACTGTGTCATTAATCCACATGAAGTCAATATTTAAAAGCCATTTCTGCATTTTCCAGTTCTTCCCTAGTCCCTAACGTAAACAGGTTCTCATGTTTTAAGTTCATTTAATCTGCATACGTATTTTTTTAAGAGACCGGTAAGCAACTAGGATATGAGAATTTCATGTTTCAGGATTACTTTTGCTGCTACACTCCAATGCAAGCAGGTTACCATTGTTTTTTTTTATTTTTTTTTTCAGGAGCAGAGAGGATTTAGACATTTTGTATGAGAATCCAGGCATTCGTAATGATTGTGTGATCGTGGCTTTGAAAAAATAAGAACAGTTTTCCTGGCTACGCATGCCGAGTTATGTTTCTTAAGAAAATCAAGAATGAAGTCATTCTGATCTCTGATGGATGAAACTCATTGGAATGGAAACTAATATCTATGAGGAAGAACAGGGCTCACCTTATCTTACATCTGCCAAATGCCTGTGGGGTCCGAAGGAAGCAAAGTATGAAGAATACCAAAGAAAGGTAGAAAAACAGTCAAGTCCATCTGAATTTCAGAATGTTTTACTGGAACCTGAGTTGAGTTTGCTGTCTGCGTCATCCTTGTTAGATCTCAGTGAGACATCCTTGCAATCTGGCACAGTTGCAGCGTGTGTCTGTGCTGCCGATCAGCCTGAGACAAAGCACCTTTGTGAAGAATTGCTCTGTTCTTCAGGGCACAAGCCAAGGGAAGATCCTTTGCACCTTCCCTTGCACACAGAATGGCCAGTCCTCACAGAAAAAAAATCAGACAAGAAACCAGAAAGTAGTCATGAGATCAGAGTCATAAAACACAAACCAAGTGTTATCACATTTTCTGATTTTGAATTTTTATCACATGAAGGTAACACTAAACTCCGTATTTGTGAGCCAGGAGAAGCAGGTGATTTTTCATCTGAAGAGGAGGAAGCAGATGGTAGACATGATGATGCATTTACAGAACTGCCACTGTATGAAGCATTTTTCAATTGTCTTCATGGAAGGAATGTTTCTCAAAGAAAGCAAGCTAAACATGAACTTACCAAGGATCCACACATCTGTCATTTAGAAAAATGTGATGATCATTCTGAAAAGGAATTGAAGGACCATGACAAGGAAGAAAAACACATGGAGCTGGAGGTAATGCAAGCTACTCTTTTGTTCCAAGTATGTTCTAAATAAGTGGAATAACTTAAAGTTAGTTAGAAGAGGAGGAGTTGTGCAAATTGTTATACAGTGGTAATTAATGTGAATTATATAATTAAGGATAAAAACCTCCCATAAAAGTATGCTAGTATTTTTATTGCGTAGATCTATTACTTCAGGTTGGCCACACTTACATTAGACTGAAATTCAAACTTTGGTTTTCTGTTTTCCCTTGCCTTTTAAATTGAGAACATTGACTCAGTTTCCCATGCTCCTACAAGATCATATGTCATGCCAAGTACAGCATATATTCCCTGTGTCTATGGACCGTTCCAAAGGGGTAGAGCTGAGGTTTAGTGTAGAGCCACTGGAGCACTGCACTGCCTAACCCACAGCAATGCTTCTGCTAAATACCGTTTTCTCTATTCTTGTTTCATTAAAAAAAAATATGGAAGACAGGTTACAATCTGTCTATATATAAAAAGTAAAATAAACAGGGTTTTTTGTATCTGTGCTGGTACACCTCATGATGCTCTACAGACCTACGTCCAAAACAAAAACATAAGAAGGTTTAAGAAAAAATTAAAACCACAGTGTAATAGCATCATCCAACTATATAACCTTTCAAAAAAAAAGATGCTTTTGGAATTGGAGGAACAGCAGCTCTCCAAGTGAGTTATCATGAGTCTGGAAAATAAGCAAGGCTTTCCCCCTGCTCCTAGTTCCTGACAAACCAAATGCCTGGAGCTGAACATATTTATCATTGGAGAAGTTCAGCTCTAGTAGAAAAATATGAAACGACTCCAAATAGTGGGCAAAACAAGCCCTTAAAATACCAACGTTCCTGACCTTGCAGCAGAAATGAATCTAAAATTGCAAGTCAGGCATACCATTCCTTCCTCTCTCTTTTCTCCTCCTCCAGCTTTTTAAAGTTATTTTCCATGTAAATCTGCTCTATGCCTTGAAAATCAGGGTGAATCCCATGTCTTTTATCCAGTGTGGTTTATTTTTCTCAATTTACAGTTCTCAATTTACTTTTATAACATAGAGTTGCTTCATTGATTATTGATTAAATGAAAGTATTTGGTCCATAATGTCCACAATAACATCAAGATTATGGTACACAATGCTTAATTTCTTCTCTCCTTAATATTAATCTATTTCCAATTTGGAGGGACTAATTCTGCCCTTAATTAAGCTGAAGTTTTGTGCTGTATTTCACACATATCCCAAGTTTACTGCAGACCCACATCAGCCTACAGAGAAGAAAGCCAGATTCTTAAATTATTTTCTCAGCAGCTAACATTATGAAAACAAGGCCCAAAGATGGTTTCAAAAAAGTGCACATTTTGATGCAATAGTGACCCTGAGAGGTCAGTGTGACACATGGTTTACTAAATAATTGCATTTTCACTCTACCCTAAGCCAAGTCTTGCTTCCTCATTTACTCAGAAACATTCCCATTAATAAAAATATGTATCAAAATGCATATGCATTTTCCCTTGGGTTCCGTTTACTGAAGGTCGTTCCCATAGATAAAAGGGAGAGGCCAAGGGCTGTTGTCATTCGGTTTACTTTATGTCTATGCCATAAAATAAACTCAAGGATGCAGCTTGTAGGTGCAAAATTATGGATTATAAATTGCCAGACAAGCATGTGAAATTAGCTAGTAAATCTCAGTGAATGTGTCAAAACATTTCAAAAACTGTGGAGATGCAATGATGCAGTCCTGGGTTTGATTTTTTTTCCTATGTAAATAAGTATGTATCATTCTAGGAAAGCCTCCAACAATTTGAAAAAAAAGGATTATCTTGTCTCTCAAATTTTAGCATCAGTCATGCATTACTATTCAGACTAAAACTCCCCCTGTGATTCTGGCTGAAACAGATGTATGTCATTGTCAAGTTCTTATTTCTATTATTTAGAAATGGGGCCATGGAAAAATGTATTTCTAGTGGAAAGTAACTAAATAAAGACAGCTTGGTCTAAAAATGCTGTCAAAAGCAACCATTACTGCTAAGCCTTAGATGTAAAAATAGTGTAACAAACATTACCTTGGACATACAGATACAGGCTATCACACCCTGACTGAGATCCTAGCTGGATCCTTACTACTAGACTTCACAGTGAAATAGTGATTAGGATCTACCCTGAAGGGGCATTCCTAAGTAAATGTACTTGTAACGGACTGCAAATCTCCTGTTCTATGTCTAGAAAGGAGGAAAGGGTGTCACCTTCTTCAGGCTGGGGAGCACTGGCCCTTGCAAGTACTTCAAGCAAAGCCAGTGTCCAAATCTCCTCCTAAATATCTGTTACATGCATTTAAGTGGTAATCGTTGATCTTGTTTCAGTCTAATGTACAGAGAAATCTCCGAGTACACTGAACAGTAAACAAGTAAAAGGAAAATGGAAAAAATAAACTTGTATATGCTGCCAACTTTGTCACAAGCAGAAGAAACTGCTGAAAACAATTGATGCAGCGGTGCCCATTTAAAAAAAAAAGCTCTTTTTCCAAAGGCATACAGCATCTGCCTGTTCTAAATGGTACAAGATAAATGATACTTCTGTTCAATTTATGAATTCAGTGTGGTCCTGAGTTTCCACCTTATATCAGCTCCATATGTATTTCCTGTGCTTTCTCATCAAATCTAAATTGGGCAACCTTTTGTTCTTTGTCAGAAGTCTATAATCAGTGGTACATTTAATGCCCAAATAGAGTTCTTAAATTAAAAATAAGGTTTACTTCAACTAGGAAACAAAAGTTTGAAGATTTAAAACCCAGTCTATATACATGTCAGAAATATTATTCACATTTTTCTTTTGGGGATGGTGATCTAGGTAATACCATTGTTAAGACATCCCTGGAGGCATTTAAAAAGACATAGAGATGTGGTGCTTAGGAACATGGTTTAATGATGGACTTGGCAGCATTAATGGGTGAACTCAATCATAGGGGTCTCATCCAAACTAAATGATTCTATGATCTTGATTATTTAATTCTGTCCAGAGGTTTTTTCAGCAACTCTGAAGTAGTATCTTGAGCCATTCTCCCTACTAGTTTTACTTCAGGTCTTCACATTAAACAACATACTCTCTTTATGCATGCAGCCAGTTCAGTAAGCAGTGGCAATAAAGTATTTGCAATAGCTTCTGAAACATAACATTTTTCTAGATTGCCATTTCTTCTAACTGAAGAACACAGCTGATAACCACATTTAACCAGGAACTACTATGCAACTTTACATCATTAATCTTAATTCTATGCTTACATAGTCTCAAAAAAGTATGCTACTTCCAGAAGTAGCATTTCAGACAAGTCAGAAATGGAAGATATTTGACAGATACTACGGAAAAGGAAGTATTATGAAATCATACCCTTGACAAAGTCAGTTGTCATGGATCTTTCCTCACCTCAGTGATGGTATAGAAATCATAGAATCATAGAAGGTGCTGCAAAGTGGCAAGCATAGTGTTACCAACATGACAGCAAACTGGAAATTCTCCCTGGGACAGTTTCAAAGCATCTCTTTGGGGAGCCCATATTAGCTACTGTCACTGTCAAAAAGGTTTCTTTCACTGTTGGTATGATTTAGGGCAATTAAGTGAGTTGTCACAGCTACCTCTATTGTATTAGAGAGAGGAGGGCAAGCCAGGAAGCCCAGATGCTGGAAAGAAACTGCTTAGAGCTAACCATCAGGATATGGTAGGTGTTCCACAGTCCCTCTGAAGCCTCTTGATGTCTGTGCCAGGACCACATGCTGGACATCTCTCACCACTAGACTTTCAGGATTCTCCAAATAAGTCCTCAGAGCTGCTGCCTGATAGAACACAATCACTGCTTTCTAAAACATATCTGGAAAGTTTAGTGTTAAGTGTTGGCAAGTGCATATAGGTGTAAATTCCAGGTGAATCCTAGAAAAATAACTGTTTCTTAAAGAAACAAGAGTCCTTCCTGCTTAAGGAGAAATCTGTGAAGTGAGCATCCACCATACTGCTTTCCTCTGCACTCTGCTATCTCTGCTTGTGTAAGTTGGTGAACTGTGTGTCAGGCTTCAGAGCATCAAATCTTGCAGCCCTTCCTTACATGGGAGGCTGAGAGACCTTTAGGGGGCGTGAGTTGTACACATACTTACATCATGCCTATTTCAGCACACTTAGGATGATCTAAACCAAACCTGCTTGTTGATTTAAAGCACAGTGTTGATGGTCTAACATTACCTTGTTCACTGGGTCAGAGAGCGAGATATCACTCCCTAGGAGTAACAGAGACAAGATGACCCAAAGAGATAATTTAGGTAATTAAGGTAGTATTCACAATGACTATCTTTGTTGGGACTTGGCCTTCAGACTGTAAACTGAAAGACTTTTGGAGGAGGCTGCACAGTCAGGGGAGCGGTCAGTACAGTGTCAGGAGACCTTGTCTCTGCATACAGTGCTGGGTAGTGTTAATGGGGTAGATGTGCCATCACCTTTCACCATGAGTAAATCTTTGTTTGAAGTAAAACTGGAGTATTCTAAAGGAGATTTGTGAAAGTTCCATTGATTTGACATTTAAAGCTCAGGCAGCTGAACTCTGGAAATGGTTACAGAAAACAGTCTTTTACTGGCAGGAACATGGATGATTTGTCTTTCTAGTTTCTTTTTCCTTGATTATTCACTTATTTTCATTAATTTCCTTGTTCCAGCCTTGTACTTCAGTTAGGTAAATTTTATTCATATTATACAATCATTAATGAGTGACAAGTTTAATAATCATTATATCAGCTTAGATCATGAGAGTTCAGATTCAGGCTGGAATAATTTGCTGAGATGTAATATGGAAGTTTCCATGGCATCTGTTCTATATTTTGTCTGCTTCTGGCTTGTGTTTTCATTCTTCTTTTCACAAGTGCCAGAAAGTCACCAAAGGAACAAGACAAGATAAATAGATGAGACATGCAGGAAGAGATAAACACACAAAAATTTTATTCAAAGCCATATTCAATAGAATCATAGAATACTTAGGGTTAGAAAGGACCTTAAGATCATTTAGTTCCAGCCCCCCTGCCATGAACAGGGACACCTCCCACTAAACCATGTCACCCAAGGCTCTGTCCAACCCGGCCTTGAACACTATCAGTGATGGAGCATTCACAACTTCCCTGGGCAGTCCATTCCAGTGTCTCACCACCTTCACAGTAAAGAACTTCTTCCTTATATCCAATCTAAACTTCCCCTGTTTAAGTTTGAACCCATTACCCCTTGTCCTCTC
>JASSUY010015367.1:0-11088 GCA_032466535.1 Forpus xanthops
TGCCCATAGCAGGGGGGTTGGAACTAGATGATCTTAAGGTCCTTTCCAACCCTAACTATTCTATGATTCTATGATCTGGTCTTGGTGAACTACACTGGGAGCTCTCAGAGGCAAGTAAGCGAGATGTACAAATTAATGATTCATTAGGGATATATAGGCAGCATACAGCTGAGCTGCTCTTGGAATCCTCCTTAAGAACTCCTGCATCCTTAAGTTATATGTTTTTCTGGAAATCAAAAACTCCCAGAAACAAAACCCCAAAACATCTGCTCAACTCTGAAGTCCTCCTACAGTCTGCAGTTTGTTTTCTCTTTCCATAGCTGCTGACCACAGTGCCACGAAGTTTCCCCATGGGGAGCAATTACAACCTGCCTATCCTTCTGGTTACTACACTTACACTCCCCATGTTACTGGTTTGATTATTAGGGGTGCTGCTCACCCTAGTATATGCAGCCTCCTGCATCCCTTTCTGTTAATAGTGCTATCATCCATAAACTCACAGGTTAAAGGTCATCTCATTCCACTTATGTGACTTCACAGTTTTCACTCTTTTTTACTAATTCTACTTGTAGAAGTATTTTATTTACTTTTCAGAAAACATTTTTGCTTTGATATTCCACTCTGGAGAAAAAAAAAAAGTGCAGGAGGACTATTAAAGCTTAAACTCAGTGTCAGAACCATAGAAAGAAATCAGAAGCTGTCACAATGCCTGCTGATACTTCATTGTTTACAAATGAGTAGGCCCCACTCTTATTCTGAATCAGACATGCAGCTGGAAGACAACAAAGAAAGGGTCTTTATACTGAAACCATGGAGGGAATAGATTAAAATCAGCATAAGTAAAAGATGAATCAGATCATTGACTTCTATTTTGGAGTCTAGAAACAGACATAGTACGTAATCATGTCCTGATTGCAGCCTTGCCCATGTGCAGGTGGAATTTATTAAGAGATTTCCAGAGTTTCAAGCAGCCTCCACCTGCTCATACCCAAGGTTAGCTTACACACACTGATTTCTTCATTTCCACACCACCACCAACAAAAGAGTGTCTGACAAAAAGGCTCTGTTTGTATTTGTGAAATATACAGGCTTTCAGACACAGGATACAAAGAAGTACAAAATGTTATCTGTTTATCAAATTCCTCCTAATTTGCCTATGCCTGGATGAGAGATGCAGTTATCCTCAAAAATAGTTTAAAAAATAAAAATGTAAGTAAGGGTTCAGATTTTGCAACTATAGTAATTTGGTGTCATTTAGACTGGTGTAGATTCAATTCCATACTACTTGCTGTGAAACAGCATATAAGGCTGTATATACATGCTCAAGATGAGACTAGAAGGCAATATCTTTAATGATCATATAATCTGTAGGGAAAAGTTTGTATAGTCCGAATTGTCTAATGAATTCTGCACTTAATTAATTTGCAGTAGGCAGTCTCCCAATGCCTGCAAAAGCACCTCATGTCCTGTTATTTTTTGTTCAGTGTACAAGGCTGAAGACTGAGAGTGCACAATACAGACACGTTCTGTGCCTGTTTAGTTTAAGATTTTTACAACCAAATTTAACATAACCCAAAAGTTACTGCAGCGGAAATGCCAATACAGATGACGCTGCTATAAGCAGGGTATGAATTAGTTCTTGAAATGAAGAGCAAGGTTGCCCTCTGGGGACTTCAGTAGAAGTACTTCCCAGAGCTGGGAGGTTTTTTGTTCCAGCACAATAATTTTACTGCAAGGATTAAAAAAAAAAAAAAAATAAAAATACAAACGTGAATCAAGACAGCCAGTGCTAAAAGCTTGCTACATCGAGTGACGACGAAGCTATGGTTTTAATGCACTGCATCATCATTTACTCCATGGTTCATCTCATTTTTCAGTATCAATCTCATGCTGGCCATGTGTCAGCCCAAAGAAGTAACCCATGGAATGGTCTTAGTTACTGAAATAAAAGCGAATTTAGTTCTCCTGGTGTGATGGTCATATATTCTCAGATGCCTGAATCTTCTGTTAAAATGAAGAAGGCAAAAAAGCTGTTATCCTGGCTGCAATTTCAGAGTCTGTTCTGGCTGAACACACAGTTGTCTGCAGCTACCGTTGGGGCAGCAATCATGCCAGCTGCCTAATCCCTGTATTTACCTTCCAGGATAAGCAGTTTCTGGTGGAATGTTACATCAAAGCAGCTCCTTAACCCCAGCTCACGAATCTGTGTGTCAGTCACTAAGAGGCAGCACACGTGTGGCTGCAAGTGTAAGGGGTAAAGGGAGAGAGCTGGAGATCAGACACTAAGAAATCAATTTTCCTGTTTGAAACAATCCATCACCAAAATGCAAGGTTCAGTCTACAAAGCTCTGTTCTGACGGTAATTTAGCAATGCCGGCTTTCTCCGCTTTGGGCAGATACCACCACGGTTTACGTTAAGTTTGCTTTACTGACTGAAGAAACAGCCTCACCTCATGCCCTCATACCTCCTGGGTTAATCCAGGACGCGGAGCAGCACTCCTTCAGCCCAGATTCCATCGAGGTAAGGATCACAGAACCTGCTTACAAACCCCATGCCTGTCCTTGGTCAGACACTACACTGACTGGAAGAGGGCTGCTCACGTATGAGGTGGGGATGTAGATCTCCTGAAGCTGACAGCCGTCCCTCACACACACCCGCTCACCCGAAATGGCGCGAGAACGGATACCGGCCCCGCGCATGCGTCCTACTTCGCTCCCGGCGGATCGCGTCGGTTACCCGATGACGACGATCGACCGCGCCGGCTGTCGCCATGGCGGCCCGGGTGCTGTGGCCGCTGCCCAGGTAACGGGGAGGTGGCCATGGCCGCACTGAGGCACTGCGAAGCTGCTCTCGAGCCCCCCTTTCTCCTCGCTGAGGAGAGATGGAAATGGCGCTGGGCAGGCCGCGCCCGCAGCTTGCGGCGGGAGGCGGTGGCCTGAGAAGGCCTCTAATGCCGGGGGTTGAAATCCTCTGACCTAGGATAAAGGATAGTTTAGATCCAAATTAACTTTCCCATTCCAAAATAAATTTGTAGTTTAGGATGCCGGAGCGTTAGAATGTAACATGTTAATTGGCCGTGTTTTGCGCTCTTAAGAAGCTGAAAGATAAAGTTTGTGAATGCTGATGCAAGCCAGGTGTCTGAACCCCACTGAATGCTGCTGTTAACTGTCCTCCTTAACAGAATACCCTGACAATTAACACAGCCTCATAACTTGAATTGAGAAACATGTTCACAAAATGTCCCAGTGTTGGTAATTCCTGTTAGCAACAGAAGCATGAGTTCAAGCTGTTCATAAAACCTACCTAAATGTATGTGAGGGCGGGTTTCTTGTAATGAAAGCTTTGGAAACAGACAAGCCTTTGACAAGACTATTGGAAAAAAAAGTATTTAAACACCCAAGAAAAGGCTGTAAATCTTAAAAAAAAACACAGGCTGCTAATTAACAATCGTATCCCCCAAACTCCTTGCCTTACTATTTACAGGTTCCCCTAACTTGAACACATCAAAAGCATTAGTAGTTGACACTGGTATCTACCATATATTTACTAGCAAGCAAAGAAGTTTCCAATTGGTTTTAATTTCAAAAATGTAGGCTAATTTATCCAATTTTAAAAAGAATGTAAACCAACTTTGTGTTTAGATATTTTCTCTGACGAAGTCTTGCTTAACTCAGCAGTTATATATCAAGGCCGGTTTGGACGTAGCTTCGGGTGACATGGCTTAGTGGGAAGTGTCCCTGCCCAGAGCAGGGGGCTTGGAACTAGATGATCTTGAGGTCCTCTCTAACCCTAACTATTCTATGAGTCTATATTTGGGATTGAGTAGCTATCTTTTTAATATTTTTTTCAGGCCAAAGCCATTCAAGAGACTGCAAATAATACTACAACATTTGGTAAGAACAGCATCTTGTTTGGCTGAGCTGGCTTTTTTAAGACTTAACTCCCCAAGGCAGACATGCAGCTTGTGTCTTCACAGTGGTTCTGAATCCCATCACTTATTGCTAGGCATAAGGCTGCCCACTTTGAGCACTTTGTTACAAGTTTCTGTTACACTGTCAATTAAAACTTTATTATTTTGGCACTGCCTATTTTTATAGCTGTTTTCTATGTTAGCCTCTGTATAGTCCTTAAATAGAATTCAACTGTGAGTTTGAAATCAATTGTGAAAATAGTTCAGTGATTTGTTCTCTACTGTTAAAAGTTATTTACAGACAAAGCAATGCGTACATTTGGGTTTCCAGTGTCAATCTGCCAGTAGGGACACAAAGAACTATCATTGTTATAATTGTTGCAGGTATTTTCAGAATGCCTGTCTTAAGGAGCTGTGGGTTTGCATTTTATTGTGGCAGTTTTGGTGGTGTGTTTTTGAATGAATTCAATTGTCAGTTTGTAGCTCAAAAACTTATCTGAGGTTTATTATTCTCAAGGACTCAGGCATAAGGTGCTTTTGAAAAAACTGTTCAGGAATTGTAAATAAAACTTGAAGCACAGTGAGAAAGCCTTAGCGTACATTTCCAAAATGCATGCTTTAGGATCTTAAATGCTATGAGAGTATTTCCATAAACAGCCTTGTATGGATGTTACTCAAAGGTATCTAACTGATAGCATTTGGTTTATTTATTTGTATTTGCATGTACTGAAGATTTCTACGCAAACAGATTCAACAGCGGAAGTCTTGTTGGAAAAGAAAGGAGGTGCAGGAATAATAACTTTGAATAGACCCAAGGCTCTCAATGCACTAAATCTTTCAATGATCCGACAAATTTATCCACAAATAAAGGTTAGTAGCTCCACCCCTACCCATCCACTATACATATGTATCCAAAACCAATTTTAAAATTCAATCTGACCCTTCTTAGTGTACTGATTTAAAGAATGAAAGTCTGTGTGAATGCATTGGCCAATGAGCCATTTATAGTATGGCAAAGAGCAGACATTTTTAAATAAGTTAGAAAGAGAAACTATGTCAAAGAAACAAGCTGTCAGACACAGTTAAATTTAGCAGCTGGGTAGATAGAGACACCCATATTAAAAGTAGAACTGAATTAAAAGCAAGAAAGGCTCATGGTTTATACCTTCCTTTTGGCAGCACCCAGCTGGTCAGTCAGCATGCATGAATTCCAGGATTTACAGTTGTGTTGCCTTTTGGTTGGGTGCATGTTTTGTGGGGAGGCTGAATATCTGAAATAAAAGATACAAGCCATTTGAAAGCAAGGTGCTGTCAGTGTCATTCCTTTTAAGAAGAACTTTATGGATTTACAGGCACTTTTTACAAGTTAGTGAAGTAACATGGAATTTTAGGCATGCAAATAGTCCTTTTTAATTTAATAATACTATTTATGATATGCACAAAGTCAGACTTACTAGATACCAGTATTTGTTATATAGTTGCCTGCCTTTTGGTATTTTGGTAAGCAGATGTATTGCAAGTTTATGCATTCTTTGAAGAATGTTTACAGACATGCTTAATCTGTAGTGTTGAGTACTGGGTTGTATTTGAAGCACAACCTTAAAAGGTGGCATAATTTTAAGTACACTTGCTGGTATACAGAAATGCCCTGTCTTTTTTGTCTGGGTACTTACTTGAATAGTTTAAAGGGCAAGGGGAGGGAAAACCTGTAAATGGCATCTTTTTTCTCAATATGGTTACACTACTGCTGAAGTCATGTACCACTGTTTATAATTCAGGGAAAAAAAACCTCAACCAAACAACAATGCGGTCATTATACCTAGCAAAACATCTGTGCACAAATTGACTTATTTCAGAAAAAGTTTCCTAATGAGCATTGATCACAGTAATTTTGACGAAATCCAACAATAATTTAATCCCTGTTTTCCTTGCCATGCATTTTAGGTTTACACAACTTTCATGATTTGGCCTGAGACAGTATATCTTCTGTATTTCTAGCTTTATGCCCCAGCATTGTGTTCCAGTTGGGATTTATATTGGACCCTGTTTTAGGGAGTGCTGCCTTTCTTCAAGTTGGGATCTCTACACAGGCATTTTCTGAAATACATGAGGCAGCTCTGCTAATCTCTGATGTCAAGGTTAAGTAGGACACAGGAATGGCAGAAAGACATTTAACTCTTAGTGTAAGACAAACTATTTTAAGTACAGTTTGATTTGCTTTTTAAGAAAGTGAAGCATTATAGCACACACCAAAAGCATTTTTTTTTTGCGCAGACTTTAATCTTACATGGAAACATTTACTTCTTTTTAGACCTGGGAGAAAGATCCTGAAACCTTTCTAATAATTATAAAGGGAACTGGAGGAAAAGCTTTTTGTGCTGGGGGTGACATCAGAGGTAAGGAGTAGAGTCACTTGAACATTTAACATGTATTTGCCAGTTACTATTTTGAACTGGTTTATTTACTGTGAGTTTGGTAAGCACAGCCTTGCTACACAAAAGTAAGAGAGATTATTCTTATGAGGCCTTGATGCACAGATGCTATTTAAGTTGCCAGGAGACAGGTGTCAGAACATTGTATAAAAGATGAAATATTGCACTTGTATGAGTAAGTAGTAATAGCAGTCAGTCATTCATGGAAAAAGAGAGTCCTTGTCTTTACCTATTTCTCCCCAGATTTTCATTACTGGCAGCTTCTTTATGAGAAATTTGAAGAGTCTTAATAAGTAACTTCTACTCTAAGATAATTTGTGTTTGATGTTTTAGTTGACTATATAAAGAACTGACAATGGTTATCAGTGTATCTGTGATTATTTTGTAGCTAACAACTGTAGGAAACCTCCAGACTGTGAAAATCAGCAGTTGTTTTAAATCTTAGGTGTACAAGCAGCACAGGTTATTATCAAATTATGTCCTGCTCTTGTTGGCTTCTCAGTTTTAGTATTCAGAGTTTTCAGAATAATCAGTTTTAAGTAATTGTTCTATATATTGATACGAAATACCACAAACAAGACTACGATACATTAGGAGGAATTCCATGGCGTAGAAGATGAACTGCATGCTCACATGTATGTGACAGTCTCCAGCATAATAAAATTGACTCATATTTGAAACTTTGAGTTCATATTTAAGTTCAAGCAAATTTTCTCAACTAAATGCAGGATTAAGTTGCTGCTTAATTGCAGTTGGAAGAAATTGTTTTCATGCAATATTTTTACTTGCATTTTCCTTTAAACTTACAGTTATCTTTAGAATTTTTATTTCTCTTAAGCCATCACAGATGCAGGAAAAGTTGGAAATAAGCTGGCGCAAGTTTTCTTCAAAGAAGAATATACCCTGAACAATGCCATTGGTATGTTTAATAGCAAATTCTGAAGCAGTACAGTTTTCAGAGTTGTGGCTTTGAATGTAAATTCACTTTCTCTCTTTGCTAATCTATAAAAAACTGAGATGACATAATAGAAGTAGGGTTTTTTTTTTAATACCACTAGTGTAACATATCTCATTTTTACATCATGCATGCAGAATTTGTTTCTTTTGTTTAAGCTACTGTAATAGCTTATTGCATCCTGTTGTTCTGGGTAGTTACAATTCAGGTACAGATTAATTATGTCAAAGATGCAGACAGTGCAGTTCTGCACTAAGTACCATTGATATACTTCAAAGAAGACTTGAGATAAAAATAGATGCATGGAAAATCATTAGTATTCAGTTAGAAGGCAGAAGATCAAATTATGTTAAAGTTTCCCATTTAAATAAACTGCATAAATTAAGCTAGGAGTTAAACGTCTTAGTTTATTGCAAAGAACCTAGGAGTATGTGGTCTTAAAATAACTACCAGCAAAGACACTGAGTAAAGATGTTTTCAGTTACTGTGCATGGAAGGATTCAGAAGTCCACTCTGAATAAAACAACTGTCTGATATTCAGTGTTTGCGGGTCAGACTTTTAAAGTTCAGATTCATCAGTTCAGCTGATGTCACAGAACCATTGTCTTGAAAAAAAATATACAATTTTTTTTCTTTACCTTCTTTACAGGCACTTGCAAGAAGCCGTATGTGGCACTTATTGATGGCATTACAATGGGAGGGGTAAGTTAAGCACCTTGGTGTGGTATCTGACATCATTTGTTTTAAAGTAATGTAATATTCTGTGCTAGAGTTAGATGAAGTGCACATATGGGATTTCAAACATTGCAGTTCAAGAATAAGGATTGCAATGTGAACCTTTGTCTCTTGCTTGTCAGGGCAGCTTCCTGCTCTTCTAGTGCTTCTGCTGTTCTTTCATACCTAGTGCAACTGCTTCTCTGAGGATCTGGCTGGCAGTTGTGTGAAGAGCAGAATCCTGTCACTGTAGGAAATGTCCCTTGCAAAGATTTTCAGAATACTGAAGTTTGAGTTTGTAGATCATACAAGAACTGAGTTTTCCACTCAAAATGTATTAATAAATTGAACTATATAAATATACAATTAAAGCACAACTCCATGAAAACTTGTAAAAATTATATTTTAAGCTGTACTTTAACAGACATTTGTGATATCTGTATTTTTCCAACAAATTGTCTGGAAATGCATCTACTTTCTCACCTTTGTAGTACTCTTAAAACATGAGTTACAAGATCCCGATTCTTCTCCCTTACCCCTTCAAGGCTATACCTTATTACTAAAGCAGCATGGAAAGACTCCATAATATTGCTAGTTATACTCGGTGTTAATAGTTACTTCAGCAATTGGTGGCTCTGAACACTATGAGTAGGTAGTTAAGAGACCAGTACTCATGTTAAAATACTAGTCTCTTCAGCCTGACATCTGCTGGATACATTTGCACGGTAGCAGGGAGTAGAATATAATATTCTTAAGTTATTTTGAACAGTGAGTTTGACAGTAAAGTCTGCCTGCCATATTGTCGCTTAAATTTATATTCTCGCACATCAGTATGATATGGGCGTATAATCTGTTTAACTTTGTCAAAGACAGGATGATACAAGTGGAACACTACATGATCCATCACTGATCGTGACTCCTCCCTTTCCAACTTCCCTTGCACATTTATTTTTGTGTATTTTGGCTGTAGTCTTTCCAGCTTGTGATCTAAACATGCGATTCCTCTTTTCCCCTTTGCTGCTCTGCTACCACCCCTCAGATCTCAGACCTCTAGAAAAGACCTTGAACTTGGCATAGTTGTACTGTTATCTTGTTCTGCTTCCTGTGTGGGAATGCTCTGTCCTACTGTAATTATTCATCAGAACTGCATCCATACAAAAGAGTTATTCTGTTCATGGTATAATTAGATGCTCTGTTTTAAATCACTCTGATGTTTGGGTCTATGTTTTTAACACAATAAGTTCATATTTCATCCCTTTCATATGCCTGAGATCTGGCTATCTTAGTCCCTACAAGTGAGTGGGAGCTAGAAACATTTGTCACTTATGAGCTACAGTAGATGCCTTTAAAACAAATGTACATTGAAACAGTTGGCTTTAGAAGCAAGTGATTTTAACTTGGGCTTAAAATTCAAGGGACACCTCTTAAAAGCTGCAATTTCACTGTAGTCAATCAATGAAAAGACGAACAGGTCAATCTCAGACTTGCTCAAAAAAGCAGCACTTTACATGGAGTGCCCTGTTATAGTTTAAAATAAATTGAAAATCAGAATGTGTTAGAAACTCAGTTATTATGTGCTTAGGTAGTAAAAGTTGCTAGTGATGCACAGATATCATAAATTTGTGATAGTAAAACTTGGAATTGTATCAAACTAAACTAGTTCCACTTCAGCGTTGTGGGCCAGAGACTGGTAGATGGCTTTCTCGAGGGCTTAATTATCCAACAGATGGGGCTGTGGAGCTTTATTTCTGCACTTCTTGTCTATGCTCCTGTAGTTCATCAAAAATGGATATTCAATATAAATGTATCTTTTTTTTTTTTTTTGTACTTGGAACAGTAGGTTCAAGTCACAAGTATGTTTGATGAAGCAAAGGTGACTGCATTTTACTAAGTAACAGTGAAACAAGTTATAGATACCACATTTATTGCTAAAGGGAATATAGAGTGGAAGGGAACACTGGGCGTGTACTCTTGTGATTCTGAAAACTATCAGATTATGATAGTTATCAGATGCTGAAAATCTATTCAGATTATTTTAGTTGACTTCTATCTGTGCACTTGTATTTCCTTGGTATGAAATACCTGAACAGTAGACAAAAAAAATGCAGAGTATTTAAACAATTGTTTGTTTGTTTTTCTTAATATTATTTTTTCTAAATGAGGTTCTAAGTTTGTGTTTCTTGGTTGTAAAAAAACTTCCAATCTTTTCCTGACTTCAGTGTACAAAAGTGTGCTGTGTAAGTTCAGTGTAACTGTGGTTTTAAATAAGGCTTTGGCACAAAATATATTACTGTGCCATTGCTATCTCTAAGAGAATAAAAGGCTTAATAGCAGTGTATTTTATACCTGTTTCAGAACTAAATAAAGTATACTAGACAGATTTGATAGGTAGTTTTAACTTTACGTAAAGCCTACTTAAATCTCTGTCATATTGCCAAAGCAGAAGTAGATATATTCAGGAGCAAAGGCCACTGCTTTTAGTTTAGGGAGGGATCTGCAGCAGTGTCTACAAAGTACCCTCCTCCTTAGTATCATGTTTAGAGCATGCATAATTTAGAAACTTCCAGAGCTAGACTATATTTCAGAACCATGGTGCTAAATAACTATCAGTAGTCACACTCACCTCTCTATTCTTATGGTACTTCTTGACATAAAGTAGGTTTGGTTTTCATAAAGGCCTGTGACAATAGGCTTCACAGTTCAATTTTGTGCTTTGTGAAAAGCAATTTGCTGCTGTTTCAGGCCTATCATCTGATATTAATGAATGCGTATGTGTTTAGTTATTAATAAGACCAAAATAGGCCCCCCAGTATTTGTTTTTCTCCTGAGAAGTAAAGGTGGTTGCTCAAACATGGCAATTTTTTGCTTTGGAAATCATATACAGTATTTAATCCTTTAGTCTGACCTCTTGCATGATGTATTTGCTAAGTTTATTTTACAAAGTTAAGAGGTGGATCAAAAGGAGTGTGACCAGCAGAATGAGGGAGGTGATCCTGCCCCTCTGCTCTTGTGAGACCTCACTTGGAATACTGTGTGCAGTTCTGGTGTCCTCAACATAAAAAGGACATGGAACTGT